>VUQH01057624.1:0-25784 GCA_015106775.1 Etroplus canarensis
TTCAATACTGAGTACAGGGTCTGAATACTTATGACCATGTGATATTTCAGTTTTTCTTTTTTAATAAATTTGCAAAAATTTCTACATTTCTGTTTTTTTCTGCCAAGATGGGGTGCTGAGTGTACATTAATGAGAAATAAAATGAACTTTTTTGATTTTGGCAAATGGCTGCAATGACACAAGGAGTGAAAAATTTAAAGGGGTCTGAATACTTTCTGTACCCAGTGTATGTTGTCAGTCACCCATACAATACACCTGTTCTCTTACAGTCACAGATTTTCTGTTGATGCTTGCACTTATCAGAGCATGATCAGCACTTAATAATTTTCCATTAGTATTCCAGCTCGTATCCAACGTAAACCAGACTGGGAAAATTTTAACTCATAAAAATATGAAATTTATTACATGATTAGTCTTGTGTCATTTAAATAAGACACAGATAAATTAAAGCACTCTGTGCCTGTGATACCAAAATACTCGATTAGCCTCTTACATTGACTTTTATTGAAATTACAGCAGAGCAACACTCAGTAAGGTCAACCAAAGAAAGCTAAATATGCAGATTATATCTCTGTCACTAAAACTGTACCTTTGGATGTTCCTCTGTATTCTCCCCAAGGGTGCGCCACAGCAGATTAATCTGCATTGGTAATTTGGCAGAGGTATTATAGAATAAAAAGTGGAATTGGACAGAGCCAAATATCAATAGAATCCATGCCTTGTCTTGATCCAAGAAGTACACGAAATGTATTTCTAATCTAGTATATATTAAATTTACTAATTTTGTTCTAAGTGTTGCGTAATGTTCTAGAAAAATGAATATTTCATCCAGCGTTGGCTTGGTCTTACCACAACCACAGCCCACCAATTCTTTAAGAGAGTGCTTATATGCAGGATTGTGGGAGCTTGTCTTCTAATAGTGCCAATAAAGATAAATTGTAACTGAAGCGTTTCTTGGAAAAATAGCCATCAACATCTCCAATTAATATCAGTCAACGCACACTGTCCTATTTAAGTTTTATAATTTGGCTGCCGATCAAGGTGAGAGCAGGGAGGGAGCTGAGCATAAATCGGAATGGGAAAGGCTAGACAGAGTAACAGAACAACAGAGCCTGAAGATGGTTACAATGAAAGAGAGGTGGGTGAACTTAGGAGAGTGCAGGGGTCATGGATGATGGAGGATAAAGTTAGTTTGACTCATTCTGATATTGTACACAGGTCCAAAAGCCAGATTATCCTATTTTATGCTCTCATGAACAAGGCAAATGGAGTGAAGAAGATATGCAAATTGCTTTCTAATTGGCCTGTCAGGATACTGAAGTCCTGTCAAACTACTGTCAGAGAGAGAGAGAGAGAGAGAGAGAGAGAGCAGGGGACGTAGCCAGAGAACACAAAGAATTACTGGATTAGTTTCAGCTGCTATTCACTGCCCATTTCATTAAGTAATTTCAGCTCACACCAAGACCATGGGTCAGTGCTCCATCCTTGAAGAGCAGATTCTTTCAGCTGTCATTTTGAGAAGAGAGGAAGCACATCACAGCTCTGCCTCCCTCCTCCTGTCTGGCTCAATGGAAAACACAGATACTTCCAGTGAACAAGATTTCACTAGCTTACCTTCCCAGCAGATGGTAGAAAGAAGAAAATTTAAATCTCAACAAGGTGATGAGAAAATATTATGAAACAAAACAGAAATAAATTTGTCAGCAGCAACATGTTTTCCCCTCATAATTAAATAAGGATTCAAACCAGTTCAATCATTCAAAGAAAAAGTATGACCTCTTCTCTTTACCCAATACTTCAACTAATACTGTCAAGACAGGTTAATGGAGCTGTTTTCAGAGAATTCAATACAGTAATTAATTTGATGTGAGCCATTAGTGAGCAGTGAGAGATTGCTAACCCCCGCTCCCTTAGCAGTTATGGCATTACTGCAGCATTTGTCAAGCTTTCTGTTCTCACATGGCTCACGTGGAGTTTACCGGGATACTTATGGAAGATTTACCACTGGAAGTTATGAGAAATTAAATTCTGGATTGAATTTCAGACAGAATGACTCCTTTAAAGGGGGCTTTCATGTAAATATAGATTAGATATAGTATTAAATATCAATACTTGATGTCTGGGATATACGGCTGAAATACGGCTGAAATTTTTTATGGTATACTACACAGTAAGATATATGAGGTCATGCATGCTACATCAAGGCATGAATGTAAAAGCAACACCATATGGAAAATGTGTATTTACTGTATGAAATACCTTTGCACTTAATTAACAAGCTGTCAGATATAGGCCACATTTTATAACCTCACAGACATAGACACAAGCACATACAAAAAGATACTCACAGCCTCAGCTCATTACAAGTTGGGCGCGCACACACACACACACACACACACAAACAGTGAACAGTAATCGCGCAAGTGAAAATCATCACATAGTGACAAGAAATAAGAGACATATCCAGAACAAATTTTTTTTTAAAAAGGGTAATAGGGTGGTAATAGAAGGGGCTGAGTCCTTTGTAAAATCAATCAGAGGCTAAGAGGTTGTTTGACGCTGTGAGAAATTTGAGAAAGCACTGACGACAGAGCTCCAGTGGAGCATTACTGGATGTGTAATTACTCTGACCATCTTATATGGATCCAATTAGCTTTCTTCAACAGTGGAGGGCATTTCCCATGATATAAATGGATTGAGTTTCAGTCAGTGCTTACAAAAAAAAGTGTAGCACAAGATATGAAGTGCATCTTTTCATATACTTTAGAGCATTCAATTGTTGCAACTGCCCATTCATTTTTTTAAAAGCTGTGTAAGTTAAAAATTTTCTTTGAAGAGGGCTAATGCATAGAGACAGACAACCATTCACACCTACAGGTACAACCAATTTAAAATCACCAGTTAACCTAATAAGCGTGTCTTTGGACTGTGGGAAGGAACCGGCGAGGGCACAGGGAGAACATGCAAACTCCACCCAGAAAAGCCCCAATTGGCCGCTGGATTCAGACCCAGGATCTTCCTGCTGTGAGGTGACAGCACTAACCACTGCAACCACATTAAATATGGTTACATTTAAAAGACTTCAAAAAAAAAAAAAGACTTCACATATCATTAAGCGTAGCTGGAAGCAGTTCAATCAGTTTTTTTTTGCGAGTATTAGAAACTATCGTCTGTGGGTGAGCAGGATGAGCCAACTTATGGCTCATGGGCTTAATTTGGCCCACAAGCCATAAGTATCATCGCTATTCTGGAATTCCACCTCCACTGTGGTTTTGTGTATGTATCATAAAGTACACAAATTGTAAAGAGTTGTACTGGTAATGCTCACTACACCAATAATACCCTGGTACCACTTACAAATGCTAAATTTTGACTAAATTAACTGACAAATAGATCTTATTTTACACATAGCTTTAGGTAAAATTTTTAATTAAAAATGTGACAAAAATTAGGTGATAGTCCTTGTGGGTCCTTTCTATGAGCAATATTTCAACCATAAAAATCTTCTTTTTCTTCTTCTTTCGGCTTTTAACTATAAAAATGTTGATTTCTAATCATTCTTAACACTTAATGATTAATATAACTATTTAGTGACTTCAGATTTATTTTGTGACATGTAATTACTTATGCAGGGGTTAACAGATATGATACTGACAGAATGAAATCCCTTTCTTAAAATGCTGTCTGTTAATGGTGGTTGCAGCAGAGTGAAATCCGGTTTAGAGGTAAGTGTCAGCTCTCTGAAGAGAATGCAGAATCTTTGATGTTCCGTTTCATGTGTCAGACCTGCCTCACTATTACCTCACAACTAAGCAACCACTGCAGAAACGTAACCACAACACAAAGGCAAAAAGGACAGACAAAAGGGGAGAGGGAGAAGGAAAGAGAGAGCCATACAAAGTAATATCTTCCTCTCCTCCTTAGAGAAACCGACACCTGCAGGTTTGATCAGACTCTGCCTTCAATATCCTCCTTATCCTTTGATGATCCATCACAATGTCTCTCGCTCTCTCTTTCTTTTTCTCACACACACACACTGCATATCCCCATTTTGGTGGGGTTACCTTTGTTTCTCACTCTCATCTCCTCCTCTCACCTTCCTTTTTCCATTTTCGTCCCTCTCCCTTCTTCTTTGCTCCACTTTGTCTTCTATCCTACCATCTTTGAATTCCATCATAGCTTCTGCTTTGTTGGGTGTCTGTGTAATTATCACCTCTGTTGTGTTACCTTACTATCTTAATGGCTGGGAAAAAACAATGGAAGGGGATGGATGATTTCCTGTTTGTCTTGAGACTAGCAATAAATGATGGATTGTTCTTGGCAGAGTTGCAGTAATATTCAAACTTTTTCTCGCAATTATTCAAATGTGTGCAATTGTGATTAATTAAAAAGTCAGTCATTGCAAATAATGCCTGCTCACTGAATCCAGATTAAATTTTTCTTAATTTTTCACTGATTGTTTTATGATAATAAAGCTTACAATATTTACTCCTGTAATTTTACGTCTTACTAAATGCATTAAATATTTTTACGGATTTTGCCCCCACAGAAAAAGGTTATAAAATCTGAATGAATTATGAAATATATTATATGTTAGCATTATCATTACAGCAGCCATGTCTCACTAAAACATTGTGGTCTTAAATGAATGTGTAGCTGAAACAAGAGTCATGAACTCATGATCAGTAGGTGTAAACTGTAAGAAAAGAGAAAAAAATCCATTTAAAAGCTGCCCAAGGAGTTTTCTTGCAAAGAAGGCCAATGAGCTCAGCTGGATATTTAAACTCAAACCAATAAAATATATGCATTTCTTTCTTCATGAAACATTTGAAAACGACATTGTTTACCACTTATCTATACGTTTTGTTAATGTATTCTTTTTCCTGTCTTTGTTTGAGCATCTCACAGAGAATACCAAAAGTAATACCAGTTCAAAGGGAAAAAATTTCACTGCAATACTCGAGGTCAATATTGACTTAGAGAGGTTTGCACACTGGTACAGTCCCCTCCAAATTTGAAAAGCAAGAGAAATTAATTTGTTTTTGCTGTGCATTGAAGAAATGTGTTTGTGACATGAAACACTGACTATGAGAAGAGAGATCATTGTTTCAGCTTTTATTTCCTGGATATCTACTCTCAGATTAAGCTTTGTCTTACACGTGTGAAGACTGCAGTCTTAGTTAAGAAGAATAGAGATGAATACCAGAGAGTTGTCTATAAGGAAAAAAGTATGCATTCTAAAGCTGAGAAAAGGGGAGATCCAGAGGTATTTGAAAAACATTACCACAATTTATAACATCCTGAAAAAGAAGGAAGTGATCAGTGCACTGAGCAACATGCAGTGCACCAGTCATCCAAGGAAAACAGCAACAACTGATGACAGTGAATGGCTAGAGCAGTAAAGAAAAACCCCAAAACAAGATTCCATAGCATCATTAACAAAATCCAAAGAGCAGGGGAGGAAATAACAGAGTCTGCTCTTCAAAGTAGATTTAGAGGATCAAGAATATAGAATAGAGGCCTTACTTAGATACAAACAATTCATTAGCAGTAAAACTCAGAAAGCCAGTGATAGAAAGCCCAAAGTATGGAGTAAGAAGGGATCTGGTCATGATCCTTAATGGACAAGCTTATCTGTGAAACATGGTGGAGGTTGTGTCATGGGCTTGCATGGCTGCTTTAGGCTCAATCATTTTTAATTATGACTGATTAGTTCCTGTAGTATAGTGGTTTACACATACGCCTTACAAGCAAAAGGTCCCTGGTTCGATTCCAGGAGACACAAGCCCCTCCCACCATAGAAGGTTGCATCAGGAAGGGCATCCAGGATAAAACCTCTGCCAATTTACCAATGCTGATTAAATACCCCTTGGGGAGAATACAAGGGAGCAGCCGAAGGAACATCTTATTTATATCACTGAAAAGCGGGGATATGATGGAATGGATGCTATCATGATAGCACAAAAACTTTTTAACACCAGATTTTGAATTTTGGCACAGTGATAGACCCCCTTGAGATCTGAAACTATTTAGAGTTTCAGCCAGTTTGAACGAACAGATTTGCCACTAGGTGGCTTTGTTTTGTTTTTTTTAAGCTTACATTTTTAGCCATTGCTCTGCTACTATTCATCCGATCCGATCTTCATCCATCCCATTCTTGCCTGACATAGGTTTCCAGCTGCTGAAGAGTTCATGGTCGTCTTTGATGTATTTTTCGTTTAATGATGTGCCAAATAGTTCTCTATAGGTGAAAGATCTGGACCGCCAGCAGGCCAATTCAGCACCCGGACTCTTCTCCGACGAAGCCATGCTGCTGCAATAGCTGCAGTATGTGGTTAAGCATTGTCCTGCTGAAATACACAAGGCCTTCACTGAAATAGACGTCGTCTGGAGGGGAGAATACAGTATGTTGCTATAAAACCTTTATATACCTTCAGCATTCATAGCTCCTTCCAAACATGCAAGCTGTCCATACCGTATGCACTTATGCACCCCCATACCATCAGAGATGCTGGCTTTTGAACTGAACACTGACAACACACTGGAAGGTCTTCCTCCTCTTTAGCCCGGAGGACGCGGCGCCCGTGATTACCAACAAGAATGTCAAATTTGGACTCGTCTGACCATAGAACACTTTCCCACTTTGAAACAGTCCATTTCAAATGAGTCTTGGTCCACAGGACACAACGACGCTTCTGGACCATGTTCAAATATGGCTTCCTTTTTGCATGACAGAGCTTTAGTTGGCATCTGCAGACGGCACGGTGGATTGTGATAACCGACAGTGGGTTCTGGAAGCATTCCTGGGCCCATTTAGTCATGTCAGTGAATCATGCCAATGAGTGATGCAGTGTCGTCAGAGGGCCCGAAGACCATGGGCATCCAATGAAGGTCTTCGGCCTTGTCCCTTACACATAGAGATATCTCCAGTTTCTCTGAATCTTTTGATGATGTTATGCACTGTAGATGATCAGAGTTGCAAAGCCTTTGCAATTTGAAATTGCGGAACATTGTTTTAGAAGTATTCCACAATCTTATTACGCACTCTTTGCACAGATTGTAGAGCCTCTGCCGAGCAACTCTGCCTCTCTAAGATATCCCTTTTATAGCTAATCCTGTTACAGACCTGATATCAGCTAACTTAATTACTTACTAGATGTTCTCCCAGCTGAATCTTTTAGAACTTTCTTGCTGTTTCAGCCATTTGTTGCCCCCGTGCCAACTTTTTTGGAACCTGTAGCAGGCATCGAATTTGAAATGAGCTCATTCAGTGGATGAAGGTGTATAATTTCCCAGTTTAAACATTTGTTATTTTATCTAAAATTTATGTTGTTATATAAAATATATAAAATATTGGCTCATGTGATTTGAAAGTCTTTTAGTTTTCATTTTGTTCAAATTTAAAGAACGTCCCAACTTTTCTGGAATTCAGGTTGTCGATATATCTGTGACTACTGTTTTTGTCCAATCAGCATGAAGCAAAAACCAAACTGATCATGGAATCACAGACTCTCACAGTGACACCATGTCATCTCTGCTGCCACTGCCAACTGCTTTTGCAGCTTGCAGTCGCTGAAATCAGTGAAAAAAAATTCAGGGATATTATGGAATCAACTTCACTGCCGCATTCATTGGTTCTTAGTCATTTAATCTGCATTTTTAAAAAAAGAACAAAATTTATGTAGAGATCGGGGCTTTCGGGGATATACCTTGAGTGGTCGCACAACAATCGTAGAAAGCTAGTTCATTTTTAGAAATAAATGAATGGTGATAAGGATTTTATACGCAAATATGTACTGACAAATCAACAAAAGCTATGCTGTCTACAATAAGTTAAAAATACTAAAAATGTTACTCTGAACCTAATATAAATACAATAAATGTTGTAATAAACCAAGAGTGCATAAAATGTTAAAGCGCACCAACAAACACATAGGCAGTCAATGGGAATGATCAAAGATTTGTTTGTAGCAGCTGGTTGTGATGACCTACTCTTACTGTCAATGTCCATCTGTCTTCTCTATTTTCTGTCAACTACCTTTTCACTTTTTGCCTCCAGTTCTCAAGCTATTTTTGTTCCCTGAGTGAGTGCTGCAGTGGAAACAATGTACCATAGTACATTATTCTGGTACCATGATGAATGAGAACAATCCGTGTCTGTTGACTGTGGCCTTGAGATAAAGACTAGGCAAATGAAACTGCCTGCTTGCCTTGCTGCACCCCAGAGTCCACTGCCACCATTCCTCATGCTAATTTGATTGAGAACGCTCTATCAGCACATACTCTTCGACCCACACACCTTTGCTCAAGGGAGGTGCTGCGGGGGGGTGGAGGATATAGGATGCCATCAGGCCTCACAGTAATAACAAATTTATCTCCAGGATGCCTGTCTCAGCGTATAATGTTCAAGTTAGGCCCACTGTGGGTAGTTTACATCAAAGTGAAATGTGGTGCAGCAGGCGAGGGTGGGACAGAATCAGAAACAGAAAAGTTAAGAGAAAAAAACACAGATGTTCATAAACAGGTGAGCTGAGGTAAAATGAAAAGATGAGGCATTCATACGAGGGAGAAGAATTATTTAAAAAAAGAATAATGAATAACTATAGAAAAGTACCTAATGATCTTCATCTGTGTTTCCACATTACAAATCATGTGGAGCCAGAAGGCTATCCCACTCTTTTCAGGAGTAAAACAAAACCCTAGATTGATGAGACTGCATATACTGCACACGTGACTGGCTGTATATGGGCTTTCTATGAGCAAGTGTTGATATAGTGAAGTTAAAATAGGACCGCTGGATTGAGAAGGGATAAATGTGGTGCTAGGTAGACAGAAAGATTCAAATGAACATCTAGATCAAGATAAAAAAATGTGGAGAATAGCACAACTCTAAAGGGGGACATTGTGTGTAAGACCCAGGGCCAGTTGTAGCAATTGCCAACTGAGATAAATGGGGACAGAGCTGCTCTTTTATGGACATTTTTTCAGTCTCCTTGGTAGCTATTGTATGGGTTTCATTCATTAGACTGCATGCAATGAAAAGCATTCAGGGAGAGAAATATCACCAGTCAGCAGCCAGTGTACAGCTCTGCATTTCCCTGTGGGGCAATATTTCACCAAGCTTGACCTTCTCAAGTAAACAAACCACATGTTAATCATGGATAAAAACAATTACAATTAATTTCCTCTTTTGTTTGCCTACTTGTCATGGTGTCATTAAACCTTTACTGCATTACACATTTGGTTACCAAAGAAAGCTATGTGTTGTAAGTTATTGTAAGGCTGCTTGAGTGTACAGAAACAATGTCTGGAAGCAGCATCTTTGGTGTTTTCTCTTGCAATAAATAAAATATGACTTTAGGTGCTATTACTGCCAAATGGATTCTGTATCTTTACTGAGGTAAAACTAGGTCCTCTTTACCCCCGCAAGGGGATCATTAAATCTTTATACACAGTACATATAAAGTGCATATTTTACAGCATTTGTGTTATACTGTACAGTGCTATATGTACAGAAAAAACACCTTTAAAAATGAATTTCCGGTATTCCAAACTTGTTAAGGTCATCTGTATTTACCCATTATTTACAGGACAGCTCACAAGAAGCAGTGAATATGACTAAATTATTGCTGTGGTACGAACACAAAAAAAAAGAAAACACAAGAAGAAATATAGCTGAGTATCAGTTTTCCATGGTTGTCAGCTCTGGGATTAATAGCAGCCATTTCGCCATAATGAGCTGTTAAGCGTTAGCTGCCAAAAGCCTCTTCGTTTGCCTTTGAGCCTCAGAATACTTTGTCTAATTATAACAGCACACTCTGTCCCTTTTCTTCCCGTCACTGTCACCACTGCTGTACCTGTATAACGGCTGTCTGATTTTAGCTCTTGTTAGACAACATAATCAGCTTCACAAACTATCATCTGGAGATGAGGTTTATAATGATGTTGCACTGTTATTATTAACTGTGCCACATGTGAGCGCTACACCCACAGCACCCAGTTCTGTGTCAGCGATTATAGGTTCTGTGAAAACTTCAGCTTCAAACACGAGCACAATAAAAAACGTTAAAGTGAACAAAGGCTGTTGCAGAGATTTTTTCACCCTACCCTGGAGATTTTTACTGGACTGCTAGGCAGGGAATCTTTTTTCTGAAAAAGTTACAGCGAGTCCCTTGTGACCAAACTTTTAAGTGAAAGCAAATATTGCAATCAAATGCTGCTAAAAAGGGCACATGGTGGATACCTAAAGGGTAATTAAGTTTTGGGTATAAATCTATGGAGTCTTTGTTAACTTATAATACACTATTTAATAATGAATATTGCAGTGGCTAAGACTAATGCAAATGTATGATAGCAGAATACAAATAACTAAAACTTAATTTAAAATTAACAGGAGGTGAGAGACTCGGCTTTCTACACTGCAAATTCTGTAATGGAACCCCCGATTAAAGGACACACATGTATTAAATTCTAAACAGGTGTTCTGGTGAATATGATAGCATATTTTCCTGCTTCTGAATTAAATATTGTCATCGTGAAATGCTGACAAGGCTGATGAAAAGTATATGTTTCAATTTTTAAGAGCAACCTTTGGTCAGGTTAATGGGGCATTTCAGCGTATGAAAAAACACTGCTTCAGCAGAAGCCACGAAAAGATCCCTATCAGAGAGAGTGAAGAGTGTATACCAGTACAAAAATAAACCTATTTTCATAAACCTGAGTAAGCTTGAATATGTTAGGTGTCTTTCTTCCATCCAACTCACAATCTATGTTTTGGTGAATTTAAACTACCGCAAGTCCTAGCCAGGACTTTTATGGGAAGTTCAAAAGAAAGAAAACTTTCTGATTTCTTTTTGAGTGTACATGTAAATAATTCTACACAATGGTGAGAAAAAACGTTCTCTTTACAAAAGAAAGCCATTTGTTTTACGCTGCTAACTGTGATAAATGGAATTCAGTCTCCATGACAAACAGTGAGTACAAAGAACTGTTAGATCATCTGTTTTTGTCTTGGGGTGTGAAGTTGCCACAGTTGCCTGCACAGAGTACTAAAGCATCCTTGTCAAAGTCTTGAGTGTGTGTGCATGTGTGTATGCATGAAAAACACTATGTACTGCATGTGTATACACACATGTTGCTTTGTGTTAAAATATATGTAGTTTGCTGTACTGCAGATGAACTGTGTATATGCATTTCCTACCAGCATAGGGGACCGGGGCATCTTTGTCTAGAGCTACCAGCGGAGGGTCCAGCAGCACCGTGTCCATGTTCTCTGTGATCACTCCATGATAAGATGCCTCTATCCATGGCTTGTGCTTGTTAACTGTGAAAAGAGCAAAAGGAATGCAATAAATGATATTGTTTTCTTTTGTATAACTGTACTTTAGAAATTCCATGCATATTTTGTTTATACTGTTATTGCAAAGACTGGTACTGTAATTCAAATACTATGTTCCTTCTGCTGTATATTATTATATCTAAATGTGGTGAGTCACTTCAAAAGGGCTGAGAATAAGAAAAAAGAAAGGATACAACCCTCCACTGGAGTGTTGTTACATTTTACAGGCAACAGAAGGAGCAATAAAAGTCAGAGGGTAAACAGTGTGGAGAAAATATTGTTTGTTGTATAGCATTTATGATTCTCTGATAAAGTGCTGCAGCAAAGCTTTCAACTACACCTTGACTTAGTTTGGGAAACAATTAGTTCTCAGTGGTCCAAAAAATCCTTAACCAGAATGTCAGTGACGTAGTAGCTTATCTAGCTCATGATCATAACAATTCACAGGTTATTGTAATGTGTGAAGTACAGAAAGACAGTGATGCTTTTTTGTCATTGATTGGCTGTATTGTACACACTAATAAGACATGAAATCAACTGAGAAGTCAATGAAGCTTGTAAGCAGCCATATCCAGGGCAAATTAATCTTATTCACCACCAAACAGGGGAGATTCTAGGATTGGGGGGCTCATCCCCCAGTGTAGAGGCAGCCATCCTGTTCAAGCCATGCTTAGAATATTATGAGTCTTGTAAAATGCTATTTGTGAAGTCCATCACAATACTGAAGCCCATGCAACTGGATCCAGCTCAAAACTCATTTGCCAATGTACACTATATTGTTTATTAATATAAACTTAGAAGAAAATGCCAGAAAATAATAAGAAAATTCATTATTTACTTACTACATTATTATTACTGTTAATACTGTTATTTTTAGGGGTGCTAAGATAAAATTTAGGTGTGGTTGAGCACCCGTAAAAAAAGGTCTAAAATCACCAGTGCCACCAAATTAAAGTGTTTGACTATGTGGTCAGTAGTAACCATGGTCACAAAAAGTTTCAAAATATGTGAACACATTAGCATGTCACATCACATAGCACTGACGACATTACTGATGTTTGCCTAATTATGACAGGAAGGCCCCAACCATGCTTTACTAATGTGGAAGTCAACCAACAGGACCACTCCTCCACGATCACTACCATGTAACAGGATACATGTGGTGTGCAAAATGTGTGGCAAAGCCATAGTTAAAGCTTTTAGAGTGCTATTAGCAGCAGGTCTATGATCTAGAAGAAGAAAACCACCGGAAATCTGCCAGCATGTTAGGAACAGTGAATGCAGGAACAGTGCCAGTGAAATGTTGCAAACTGACCTTCAAGTTTTCCACTTGTAAAAATGTGAATTTGTGCTGATCATGTTGGCAAACCAGGTTATTGCTCTTTATTGCTTGCCTCAACCCAATACTACCCCTATACTTAGTCCTAGTTCTTGACTGGCCCTCAGCTAACTTAAGACATTATTATGCCATAAATAAAGCTAATGATGGCATTTACTGTATATATGGATAGCAGAGGGACACAAGCTAAAATTAATTTTATCAACATTACAATCCACACCAATACTCTTAAGTATATGTGATAAGTGACCTTGGGTGAAGACCCATTGAAGATCATTGTGTGCATATTTCAGTAAAATCTGTCCAATATTCTTGGAGGAGTAGCAATTATTGTGAATTGTGAATGAACGGCTGGGCAACAGAAACCTCACTGTGGCATTAGCTCACTGGTCCATCGACTGAATGACCTAAAATCTTGCCACTAAAAGCAAAAATTCTTGATCAGAATTTGGATCCAAAGCTACACCCAGTGACACAGTGACCAGCAGAATACACATTCAGATCTGTAAGAGGCTCTGTGTAACCTCTCAATCCTCCAGTACCATCTCCCTTTTCTATAGTAAAGCTCATTGCGTTCCTTTATTTCTCCTTTTTTGTGTATCTCTGTCTACAAACTGCTACAAATTAGAGATTAACACATATCACCACTGCACTTGCAGGAATTACTGACTCTGTAAATTAAAAATTTTCCTGCTTCATTGCAGCAGGACTTCACAAATGCACAGAAACCAAATGTGTCACATGGAAAACCATATGCGTTTGTGCACTTTTGTGTATCCACACCCATACTATATCTCTGGTGTACAAGTTTGAGTCTCTGCAGGGAGCTGGGATGTCAGCCTGACCTTTCAATCCACTGAAGAGGAACGCTTTGTCTCATGCCAATGAGCAGATGACATGTCCAGCTGGCAGTGATTTAAAATGCATCAAACTGTTCGTAAAGCCTTCTCATCTGTTTGAACAAATCTTAGTAGTTTTGTCCTACTATCCCATTTTCTTCCTGGCTTCTCACTGAGTTGAGAGAACAAGGTCAAAAACTAGAAAATAGGTCTGAACAAAAGAGACACAAATTTAAAGCAACAAATATGATGTGAAGGAGAAAGTCAAATTGAGACAAAAATTTAAAATTCGGTGACTTTTAGTCTGTGACAAAAGAGTTTCTTACATTATCTTAGGACTTTAAACACTTTTACTGTGTATCTTTAAAAGCCTTTTTCAAAAAAAAAATAGATTACATAACACACATAACACATAACAATACCATAAATAGTAATATATTGCTATTAGGATTCCATGTTAATTCTCCTTCCCATCTTTCATATAAAATTTCATTTTGCTGTCAAAGACCTAATGTTTCTAGATGAGACTCCTACCATGCTGGGAGAGAGTACAGACTGGATCATAGGGAGTGAAAGATAACCACAAGGGATGACATTATTCATACTAGGAGTGTCATCTTATGCTCATGCAGCAGACAGAAAGCACTGCAGCACACAGCATGACTCTGCTATGCTGGAAAGTGAAAAAGAGGAGAGTGGAAGTCTGCCTTCAAGTAGTATTTAGGTATCTTCACATCTGGAATATTTTGCTTCTAATGGTAGAGTCAATGGTGCATTTACCAGGGCATTAAAACACACACTCTTTAATGCTGTATTGTAGGTACAGCCTCATCCTTTCATTTTCAGCTTTACATGGATTTATTCTTCTGTGTAAAGTAACTATAAAAAAGTAGACACGAAATGAACTGAAACAACTGAAACAGAGCAACTCTTCCAAACCATGATGATATTAAAGTGAAGTGCTGAGGTGACTGTAAAAATAAGCTATACCAAAGTGATTCTTCATTCCTGTGTGCTTGTACTAACCATGCATAAATACATATTAATCCATCATGCTTACATAGCATTTCATTTACATTTGAAGATGTCTTCAGCAAGTCTAATAGCAGCCCACAGCCAGTGCAGTTTACTCATGGATGGCAGGTTCAATTTCTAGCTCAAGGTCTTACATTTATCCCAAACAAATTGGGTGGTGGTTGACACAGCACAGCCTTTAAAGGGAGTCTGATATAAGAGCTGTTTTGTAGAAAGAGCACACATCAGACCATGGAAATGGGCTATTACCAAACTGGCTTTCATGACATGAAGTACTGTAAAGCCATTAGTGATGCATTTAAAGTATTCATTCTTGGCATCCTTGTACTGAGCCACAGTAATGAAACAAAAACTGAGCTTGCATTCAAAGAGAAAAATACTGTCTGGAACACCTTTCTAGAGAAAATCAACCCTTCCAAAGCAGCAGCTTTCTAAAAGACCATCTCTCAAACTTTGAACAAAACTAAAGACCCATTTATGCTTTCCATGTCTGTTACTAGTTTCATCATTGGTCCAAGTTCATAGGGGTGCATTCACAGACTGTATGCACTGCAAGCATATTGACTGCATAGGATAACAAAGTGTAGTACTACTAGTTCACGGATCCAACTCCATTTCTTGGAACCCATTTTTCTTCCTAATGAAAATATGTTGATGTAGCATACTAATGAGTATCAAAATCGTATCAACGCAGCTGTATGCATGTGAATATCAAAATCTCAACTGGTCCATGCACATGGACAGATAAATTATGAATTTGCTTCAGTTCTACTACCTTGCAAATGTACACTGGGACAGCTGCAGACAATAAAAACTCATAGTTTGCTTTTTATTATGCTACTTTCTAGTTGATTCTGGACATATACATACATGTTGTTCTTTTTCCAAAGTTTGAAAATCTCTCCACATTTTTTGCGCATTTTATTATCATAACAGTCTATACAGACAGGCTTGCCAATAGCAACTTAGCTTTTTTACACAGTCCCTTTTCCAGTTCAGACTTTCTTTAGTACATGTGCAGTCGGGACCCTTGTAGCATCATAAGAAAATGCAGTGTATATGTCCACAAAGAGACTCATGTGGATGTTCTGTTAGCGGACCTTTGCATGCTCAAGGATACAAAGGTATAACGTTAGCATAAGTCAGTGTCAATGCTAGCTCTCTCTTATGCGCAAAGGCTTACAGTACGCTCATAATGCTCACAAGGACAATACGAAAAGGCTGTTAAGCAGGTCTAATGTTAAGAATGTCTCTATTATAGTTTATGTATTTTCTACTAAAACTAGGGGTTAAACTTGGCCTGGAACAATCCAGAACATTTAACACATATTAATATCATGAAAGGTAATTTTTTTGGCTGCTGCACCCTGGCGTTGCTTCCAGGTGACCACGTGGAAGTACTTGCTTAACAAATCAGAAAATGATGTCATCCGACCATTCGACTTAGACCCTACACACACTCTATTTTCCTTCGTCATGATATAGCATTGGCACACAACTTTGCAGAACATTGTATGATCTATTTTATCTATTGTAGCTGTTGACTAACACCGGGGGGCAGTGTCACAAACAACCGGCCTGTGGGCTACTCTGCTTGTGCTGTTGTTGATCCAGCAGCCACCGATTAGTATTACTCATCACATTCTGTCTTTTATGCTACCTTTATACTGGCAGCAGTCATGACACCACATGTAACACTTGCTTATATATTGTTGACTTCAGTTGGTCAAATCCACAAAGAACGGTAACCCTCAGAGCTAGCAGCAGCACAGGCCAGCTGTTCAAAGTCATTGTATAAAGAAAAAAAATCTACAAATCTGTTTCTAAGTGATCAATCATCAGAATCAGAACCAGAATACTTTATTAATCCCCAGGGGGAAATTGCTTTAATTTCTTCAAGCACTGCACCACTACATCCTATCTTGGCTTCCACCACCTTTCAAAACCCACTTCAGTATGAAACAAAAAATTACAGCTAACTCTGATGGAAAAAGTTTGTCTTCCTACAGGTATCTAATAATAAATCAAAGTACTGGGCAAATGCAAATTTTACCTGATAATGGTAAAATTGTGATGAAAATGGTGATGAAAAGTCAACATAAACCAAGTCATTACAATTCATTCTCAGGGGGGCACGAAAAACCAGAATGTTGAAGATATAGCAGCTCATCCAGGTCACAATTCATAGGTTATTGTAACGTGTAAAGTACAGAAAGAAAGTGATAAGTCGTCTTGTCATTTGTTGGCTGTATTGTGTATTACTAATAAGAATTAAAATCCACTGAGAAGTCAAGGAGTTACACAAACAGTCATATCCTGGCTAAATTCATCTGGTACATAACCAAATGAAAGTGTTTGAGTTCAGGAGTATTATAACTACATGGTCAGTAAACATGGCCATAAAAAGCATAAAAAATATGTGAACGCATCAACATGTCATAGTATTGACCATATTACAGGTGTTAGTGTAATGGTGATAGGAAGGCCCCGAGACTTCCTATTGTAGGATTACTCATCCTATGATCAGGACAAATATGATGGTGATCATCACCATCTAACAGAATTCAAGTTGTTTGGAATATGTGTGACTATGCGATATTTCAAGCTGTCACAGTGCTATTAGCAGTAGGTCTACTGTCTAAAAAGAGATAACCTTAGAAAATCTGCCAGCATGATAGGAATAGTGCCAGTAAAATATTGCAAGCTGAGCTTCAAGTTTTCCATTCATAAAAATGGGAAGTTCAGCTGATTGTGTTGGCAAACCAGTTCACTGCCCTGTAATGCCTGCCAGGACCTGATGCTACGCCTACACCATGGTCCTAGTTCTTGACCTAACCTAGCTTGAGATGTTATAATGACAGAAGTTTACATGCAAACACTCATTTTCTGAACACTGCAATCCAGTTCAATACTCTTACGATTAGTAAGTCTTCTACAGTGCCTGTAAAAAGATAAATAACACCTTGACCTTGAGCACAATCTGGGTAAAGGGCCATTAGGTCAGGGATGTCAATCATATGGCTCACAGGCCAGAACCGGCCCACCTACAGGTCTAATCCAGCTCACAGTTTGGTTTGGGATTTTGTGGAAATTTCAGAGAAGGAGGGCATAAACTTTGGACCTTTAACTGTATTCTCATCAGTTTTGCAGTCTTTTCACTGACAAATATAAGAAAGAAAATTATTAAGAAAATTATTTTTTCATCATTATTAGACAATAACAATTTTTTAAAAAGGGCACTTTTTACATTGGATCAGGGACTCCATCTCAGGGACTGAATGTGTAATTATACATCTTTAAATGAAAATAAAGGGAACAATTTATAGACCTTTTTGATTGGTTATTGGGCAATAGCTTTCAGTTTTATTAAATTCTGTCCAATACCGTAGGAGGAGTAGCTAATTCTTGTGAACTGTGGATGGAAGGAGAGACAGACAGATGGAGGTCATTGGTCCTTGGTCAGATAAGCTAATCGTGGCAGGTAGAAGTTGAAAACCTTAAGATGGTGCTATGGCATAGAGAAAAAGTCAGTAGATCATCAAAGTTGGTGGGATCCATGCTCTGAATGTTTAAAATTAAATTAAAAGGAATGTGATAGGTTTTGAATCTGGACCAAAACAGTGGGCTGAGCAACTGACAAGATAGACGCTGCCATCCCTAGACTCAGACTTTCCTTTAATAAGGTTATAAGTGTCACTGGCTGTAACATGCATGGTGTCTTTAGCCACTTCCTAAGATCCATCTGCGGCCATTACAGCATCAGACTTCACATTATGGAAGATTAATTGACTTACTAGAAGAGACAGACTTAAAGCAGATCTATGGGTTTAGAACACTGAATAAAATCTGACATGACACTAATACAGACACAGAAATTCAGAAACAAGATAGTGAGTTCCTGTAAATAGCATTAGTGATGGGGATTATTAACTTATATACATACTGGTATTGAAATCAAAATATCTGTTATGTTGTCTTCCCCTGGTCACTGAAGCTCATAAAAATATATTACTGTCGAGACACAATCAGATGATAAGCTATATTTAATTTAGGCCCCAGCTCATATTATAAGACACACTGCATTACTGCACCAATATTGATCAGTTTAAATCAAGTCAACATTTCTTTTAACCATTTATTTGATTACAGTGATGTTGCAGGGGAAATGCATCTTTCCTTTGACTACAGTAGCATAAAATAAGCCAAGATTAATACCACCACTATCAAGCAGTGACAATAATTTTAAGAAGTACCTAAATTCAAGGTACAACAATAAAATGGCATAAAGTGTAAAATAAGCAGGAGGGAAATAAAGGAAAATGGCAGGATTAAAATTAAAGAAAAGTGCATAAGAAGGCTTTTAGTAATTCTACTTGTCTTATTTTCTCAATCAGGACCCTTTGAAGTCGAAGGACCTCCTTTAGATTTGAGACTTAACTTTGGATTAACTCCTGTTAGAAGAGCCAAACTGGTTTAGGGTTAACATTTCCGTAGGAGGTGGCTTAAAATGCTTCACCAACATCACCAGTCATCAGTGAGGAAAAGTGGAATAATGTATACACAATCATGATGAACATATGGGAAGGAAAACTGAGTGGATCAGGAACAGGAAGCTAAGAATAGAAATAGAATTTTAAAAATCCTAATAAGTGCATCAGTATTTCAGTAATTCATAAAAAATAATGAAAAACTCTATTGCTATTGGCAGATGAGGGAACAGCATGTGCAAATCTAAAGTGACCTTCCTGTACCCTGGCAGAGTTAGCAGTGTTTAAACTTGGCATACACACACATCCTCACCCACTGTATATACATGTGCATTACCTGATTGTGAAAACAGAAAAGAAAATTGAGAAATAATAAGGAGAAATAAAAGGAAGGAGAAAGGAAGGCATGACTGAAAGAAAAGAGTTCCAGAAAAAAAACAGGAAAGTGGGGTGAGGAGAGGTAAGACGTACACTCAGAAAATAGGGCAATAAAGGTGTAAAGGAGAGGACAGACACAGGCGGACCTTCGTTTATGAAGACTAGACTGCTGCCTATAAAAACTTACAAATGTTTCATTTTATTCTCCTATTAAATTATTAAAATGGATTCTATACAGGATACACTACCAGAGCTCATGCATCATCAAATAATGGTACTAATTTTGGAGGCACCACTTGACTTGAGTAAAGAATGAGGTTTCTGATTAGGCCAAATTTTTAAAATCCATCCTTTGCAGGGGGTATTTTCTAACTAAAAGGAATAATAAAGAGTCTGTTAAATAGATTTCCGTTTAGATTTGTTCGAACAAAGTTCTTCATATTGTGCTATAAATTGTAAAAATACTATTAAACTTCATATTAAATCACTTTGGTGCTGATTTCAATACATCTGTTCTTTTTTTGCCCCATCACCCTGATTACAGCATAATTAACAGAACAAGAATATAGACTTGAATCCAATTATTGTTAACTGACTTCGTGTTCATTCGACACAAATTATGGAGCACACAGAAGAGCATTATTCGTATTCATATACACACAAAAAATTAAACATTAATTACCTACCTTCAAGAAAACAGGAACACTGAGACTCTCTTTGACACAATGAGATGAACCATAATATTGAACAATATCTTTACTTCTCGGTTCCTCTAATGAGGCAGTTAAACAAACCTTCTTATTTTATTCTTTTATAGTGATATGTCCATGTGGGAAAGTGTTTATGATGTTGTTAGTTTAAAAGTAAAAGCGTTCAGAGAATTAAAACTGCAGAGTCAGAGCCTTTCAGCTTGGTTAGGAAGTGATAATTGCTTCAGCAATGAACAGTGAATCTCATTATGTCGTACTTCTAACAATAATTGATAGCAGTTTAATAACTAAGATACGTAGGTGTTTATGTCTGCCAGTTATAACGCAGCATGAGCAGCCATGATAGACAAGTCCAATCCAAGTCATTAGTGTGCCTGAAAATACTCACAGCATAAGTCTTTGGAAGTTACCGCTTGCTGTCAAAGAGCAACGAAAAGCTTTACAATGCCTTTATGCATATAAAGTTGTAAGTTTAGAACATGGTAGCACACATCATTAGTATGAAAAAATGAAAGAAAATCAGACTTTTTATGTCAATAAACAAGTCAACAAACAACCAACATGGAAAATGGACAAAACTACTTATATTTTTTTTAACTTTTTATTGCAGATGTAATTTAATTTATTTTATATTATTTTATTTTAGCCATCCCCAATTCTTCGGAGGGTTTTAGGTTTATTCAGCCTTTTATTTTAGTTTTGCAACCCAAAACTTTCATTTCATTTCATTTTCTTTATTTATATTTAACAGGGACAATAAATATTAACATTGCTACATTCAAACAGAATGCAGCTGATGCAATGTACAGTGCATAGGACTTCTTGCCACGGCTAATTTGTAGCCCTTGTCCCTGGTTAGACTTTTAAAAGCAACCTGCCAATTCAATCACAAACACAAACAACAGAACAAAGGCATAAACGATAAGACCAAAACAAATAACTGCAAACTACTTACTTAACAGCAACACAACAGTTGTTAAGTATTTTGTTTTAGTTCAAACTAACAGCTCGTCTGGTGCCTGCTGTTAATCAAAAAGGCCTTGCCAAGCACACTGTGTGCAACAAAAAGCTAACAACATTCTGATGAAGATAGTTTTATTTCAATTTCAATCACAATACTCATCTCCAAACACTTTACACTATTAAACACATTATAGGGAAAAAGCTAATAATCAAACAATCCTCTATGAGTGAGTCCCTGACGAGTTCAGCAGCCAGTGAGAGAAAAGTTCATATGGCAGCCACAAACAACTCCAATTAAATGCTAATATAGCTCTGTGTGCTGCATATGTAATAGAGTAATTGTTTGCAAACACGTTCAGCAGAATAATTACATAAGGTCATGTCATGCCAGTAATCAACCGATTAATGGAACTCTGATCAAAACACATCAAACAACTTTTATTACCTTTGCCTTTTAAATGTACTTTCCTGCTCTTGTTCTCAGGATTCAGCTATTGATTTTTAATAGGCCTGTGCCGTAAAGCAAGATCATTGTGTTAGCCACCTATTTTCAGACTTAACTCAGGTTTTCTGGTATCACAAAGTTGGGTTCAATTCTGAAAAGGATTCCTGACAGTACTGACATTGAAACACTGAGCATCTGTAATAGAAGCAATTTGCCACCAGGGATTAATAAAGGATTCTGATTCTGATTAGTATAGTTTGGTCGATAAGGTTTAGTACAATGACACTTTTTCCTTTTATGTAGTGCAGACTTCCAGCTTTAATTTAAGGGGTTTCCCAAAAGAATTGCATTAACTGTTTATGAATTATAGCCATTTTCATACATAGAATTTTTCAGAGGATCAAAAATAATAGAAGAAACAAATATAAATATATAATATTAACTATATACTATAAATTAAATATATAATATTAAATGTAAGGATTTATCTCAATATTTGGATGAAAATCCTTTGCAGTCAATGACTGCCTAAGTCTAGTACCCATAGACATCACCAAATGTTGTGTTTCCTTCCTTGAGATGCTCTGCCAGGCCTTCAGTGCAGCTGCCTTCAGTTCCTGCTTGTTTGTGGGTCTCTCTGCCTTAAGTTTTGTCTTCCTAACTGAAAAGCCACTCTAGTGGTTTGAGACTGACTTGGCTGTTGAATAATTCCCCATTTCTTTACCATGAAAAACTCTTGGGTTGGATCATTCTGATACACATTTATCTTGGTTTCATTTGTTCAAAGATATTTTTTTAAACTGTTTTACATGCTTTCTGACAAAATCTAATAAGGCCCTCGTGTTCTTGGTGTGTACTTTATTGTAAACACGAAGGCATCTGTTGATTGAAGACTTTGACAATGATATGTCTGCCTCCTCGAGTGTTCTTGACTTTGGCTAGATTTAGTGAAGGTTTTGAAATAAACCGCTGTGGCGACCCCTTGGTGGAGAAACAAGGGTGCAGTCGAAGGTACATTTTCCTCAAACAAGGAAAAAATTCTGCAAATATCCACTTTAGTTCTTCGCTGGTCTTCCAGGCCTTTTGGTGCTGCTGAGCTGGTCAGTGCATTCCTTCTTTTTAAGAATGTTCCAAACTGCTGATTTTTGCTGCTCCTAAAGGTTTCGCTATCTCTCTGACAGGTTAATTTTGTTTTTTTAATTTAATAATGGCATCCTTCACTTGCAGCAAATTCTTTTTGGACCTCATATTGAGAGTTTCTATGAACAGCTACCAGAACTTTTATCTGCTTAGTTTTTCGTGGAATAACAAGGGAAAAGGCCTCAGCTGGCCATGAAACTTGGACTACAGACCTGTGGCACTTACACCACGCATCATGAAGACCCTGGAGAGACTCATCCTGGACCAGCTCCAACCCATGGTCAGCCCCTAATGGACCCCCTCCACCTCGCCTACCAGCCCCAACTTGGATTTGAGGAGGCCACTAACTACCTGCTCAACCACATCTATATACTCACCTGGACAAGCCACTGAGCACTGTGAGGGCCATGTTTTTTGACTTCTCCAGTGAATTCAATACCATCAGGCTGGCTCTACTGGGTGAAACGTTGTCAGCAATGCGGGTAAATGCCTCCCTTGTGGCCTGGATTATTGACTACCTGACTGGCAGACCACATTATGTGCGTCTGCAGCACTGTGTGTGTCAGAAAATGTGGTCAGAAACACTGAAGCTCCACAGGGGACCGTCCTCTCTCCTTTTCTCTTCACCCTCTACACTACAGACTTTAGCTACTACACAGAGACTAGCCACCTTCAGAAGTGTTCTGATCACTCTGCAGTAGAGGGGTGTATTAGAGAGGGTGATGAGGAAGAGTACAAGACTGCAGTGGGCAATTTGGTCACGTAGTGAGAACAGAACCATTTGCAGCTTAATGTGACAAAGACTAAAGAAACAGTTATGGACATGAGAAGGACCAAAATACCAGTGTCCCCTTGTTTCCATTCATGGGGCCTGTGTGGAATTAGTGAAGGACTACAAATACCACATTGTTCACACTGACAATAAACTGGACTTCATTAAACATACAGAAGTCATCTACGAAAAGGGCCAGAGCTGTCTCTATTTTCCAAGATGACTTAAGTCCTTCAACATCTGCAGGATGATGCTCAGGATCTTTTATGAGCCTGTGGTAGCCAGTGCCATCCTCTATGTTGTAGTGTATGGGGCAGTAGTGGACTCCTGGAATATACATTTTTGTATTCCCTATAATAAGATTTTCACACAGGTATCACATTCTTGGAAAACATTCCCACCTGGAGGAACATGCACAAACTAAATACAGTATTTAGTATGTAAATTAAACAACCCAGAGATACATCAGTGGTCAGGGACTAGCCTTGAAAAGCACTGCATATAAGTATTGCAAAAGTTAAATGCAATCATAGGAATGATCGAGAAGGGAACTTTAGACATAAGAAACTCCAGTGCCAAAGAGACACAGGGGACAAAATTACTACATTAGGTCTATAAGTGCTATGAGCACCGACACTGAGTTTTACAGTCCCGTTGCTGAAGTGTAAGATGCATTTAGCAAGTACAAAATAATTAGGCATATTGTCTGCTGCATCTAAGTCCTGCACTTTAAACAGAACTAGGTCGCAGCTGACCAAAGCTTCATTTTCAGAACATTAATTCTTCCCATTTACTTTCTCTCAGGACCTTTCTGTCTTATATAGTTGGATTTGCAAGCAGTGTTGTTTTTTAGTATTGCTGCTTTATCCTTAATTCATTAAAGGGGCCATAAACTCTGGTCTCCACCAACCACAAAACTTAAAGCCCCCTAGGTATGAAGACAATTAGTTCATGGTGATATTGATCTAATTTGGCTGTGCCCACAATTCCATTAAGACAATGCAATGGTTGCTTTGCAGTCTGAACAGCAGTATGTGAGATACAGATGTGCTATAATTGCTCTGCAACAATACAATCCCTTCGTTTCCCTGTCTGGTGCTGACTTCATCAAAATGAACTGAAACAGGAGACAAAGCTTCTGTGTTTAATTGGCATCACATATTTTGCACACAGGGTAATGTCTACAGTATAGGCATGTAAACAAATAAAAATGTAAATAAATAAAGCAGCTGCATTTGCATGCATCTGAGAACCCAGTGTTTGAGCATATAGGTGTCTTTTAACAAAGATGGTGACAAGATTAAAAATAACGTAAAAATAATACACTGGGAATGGCATTCAGAACAAACATAAAAAAGAAACAGAGATGAAAAAGAAATGGCAAGCTGAGTGAGAAAAGTAAAAACAAATAAGGAGAGAAGACAGAACATACACATGACCACAGAGCAAGGAAAGAAGAAATTGAGCTGTGCAGTGGAGAGGGAAGTTATAGCATATTCTTGTGAGTTTGAGATAAAACTCAGCAAGTTTCAGTTTCTGGTGGATCTAAGATGTGTGCACGGTCCTATGGAGGGATTATGGAGAGTGTGTGGGTGGAGTGTAGCTGTGCAATTATTTGACATGTAGTTTCAATTACTGTTTTGGCTTCAAACGATTATGAAAACAAGATAAATGAGATAAAATGACTATTATGCTGCATTAATTTTTAAAGTACTGTTCTTGTTTTGTCTTGTGTTACAAACCCAGAACAAATCCCTTATCTTCATGGTGGAGTATTTCCATTGATCTTTGGCTAACAAGATCCATCTACAGTAGAGGAAGCAGAAGTTGCTACAAAGTTCAAAGAACCTATGGCAAAACTCAGCTGTGTCCAATGCTTCCTATGCATCTTGTCAATCCCCTCTGCAACTGCAGACCTTCCATGATGGAGGATGCAGCCTGTGCAGACCAGAGGTTGTCTGGGTCTCATTCCTGACTGGATAAACCTATGCCCCAACCTCTTCTTCTTCTTCTTCTTCTTCTTCTTCTTCTTCTTTCGGCTGCTCCCATTAGGGGTCGCCACAGCGGATCATCTGCCTCCATCTCATCCTATCCCTTGCATCCTCTTCCCTCACACCAACACTCTGCATGTCCTCCTTCACTACATCCATGAATCTTCTCTGTGGTCTTCCTCTTCTCCTCCTGCCTGGCAGTTCCATCTTCAACATCCGTTGTCCAATATATCCACTATCCCTCCTCTGAACATGTCCAAACCATCTCAGCCTTGCCTCTCTGACTTTGTCTCCAAGCTACTCAACATGAGCTGTCCCTCTGATGTACTCATTCCTAATCCTGTCCA
>VUQH01057630.1:0-24848 GCA_015106775.1 Etroplus canarensis
GTGGCACTGACAAAAAGACAGGAGACAGAGTTGGAGGTGGCAGAACTGAAGATGCTGAGATTTTCCCTGGGAGTGAGCAGGATGGACAGGATTAGAAATGAGTACATCGGAGGGACAGCTCATGTTGAGAAGTTTGGAGACAAAGTGAGAGAGGCAAGGCTGAGATGGTTTGGACATGTTCAGAGGAGGGATAGTGGATATATTGGACAAAGGATGTTGAAGATGGAGCTGCCAGGCAGGAGGAGAAGAGGAAGACCGCAGAGAAGATTCATGGATGTAATGAAGGAGGACATGCAGAGGGTTGGTGTGAGGGAAGAGGATGCAAGGGATAGGGTGAGATGGAGGCAGATGATCCGCTGTGGCCAATCCTAACAGGAGCAGAGAAGAAGAAGAAGAAGATGAAGAAGAAGAAGAAGAAGAAGAAGTTTTCAGAGGTGAAAGCCAAAGCTTATACTAAGAGTAGATATGCAAGGGTACTAAATGATCAAGCGATCAATCTTATGATGCACATAGGTAACAAGAAACATGTTCCACTTGTCAGATTCCAGTACTTAGGCTCTCTTGAAAAACTGTTTAGATGCAAACATCAGGGATTAAAATCCGAAACGCTGATCTCTTCTTTTACATTCATCTTTTGATCTCACAAAAATGTCTTCAGTGCACAGTGAAAACAAATCACTTGCCTTTGCTTTTCAATACTTGGCTATGAATGGGGACAATATCCAAGACCATATTTAACCTGGGAGACTGAGGTTTAAATTAGGTGAAAATTCAGTGTTGACCTATTTTTATATTCTCTTGACTTACTGTAGTTTCTAAATATTATTTTGCAATTATGTTTGAAAGAAAATACAATGGTTTGGGTTCAAATTGAACTGTTTTTTACAAACTATGGGAAGCCATATGATAAAAAGCTTTTTTCCTTCTCACTGAAAGCCCAGGGGGGTAAATTTGTGTGAAAAAACACTAAGCGGCAGCTTTTCCCATTTGTGGACACTCATTACTACAAATCATGCTATTGCATTTTACAAAAGTTTTACACTGGCTTTTAGGGCTTTTGTACTTTTTTAATCTTTTTCCTGGAAATCACAAAGATATGCCATCACAGTGTGAATGGTCATTACTTTATAATGACAACCATTCACACACATTCACACCTATGGCCAATATAGATTTGCCAGTTAACCTAACCCCACACATGTCTTTAAACTGTGGGAGGAAGCCAGAGTACTTGGAGGGAGCGCCGCAGGCACAAAGAAAACATGCAAACTCCTCACAGATAGGACCCAACCGGCTAGTAGTTTTACAACCAAGACCTTCTTGCTGTGAGGCAGTTGTGCTAACCAACCAACTAAGTTACAGCTGCCAAACTTTAGCTTGTTTACTCATCACTGATTTGGCTGATTTTACCTGATTTGTATGTAAACAGTCACAAGCAAGAGACATTTGGTTCCTTGATTGTTACCCAGTGAACCTTTGAAAATCTCACCACTACTATAAATGGGGACAATAAAAGCCTGGACCATGCTTTTAGTTCTCACGGGGCATAGAGATGTCTTGGTGTTCACATAATTTTGGTGGATACACTTAAAAAGCTTCAGTTGTGCTTATTCTAAATTCACTTTATAGTATTATGTTTTGCTATTTGGCTTGGTATTTTAATAACACTAAGTGTTCTCAAAAAGAAGGGCCAGTTGTGAAAAATACAAATTGGAAAGTGATGTGTCAGCACTGCAAAAATAGGTTATTAGTGAGACAGGGGTGCCTGTCAAAAAATGTTAAACCTTTCTAAGAGTCCCACTTGGCAGAAAGATGGCAAGTTGTGTAAATGTCTAACAGCCAGTCTTATTTTTTGATGTGGTATGCTTCACTCAAAAACAGCTGCATTTGGGCATCTTTGTCAAAGCATCAGTGCAACTGCAACGTGAACAACTTCCACTTTCTGTGGCTGCTGTTCAAGCTTCTGTTCAGCCAGAGAAGAGAGGATTTTAGTTTGATTATAATGGGGCATTGCACAAACCTTAAAGCATGCATTTTTAGCATGATTGCTCCCAGCGAGAGGTGAGCCACAGAACCCCAACAGAGCTAATGACTGAAACTTGCTTCCTAAAGTGTTTTTCACTTGCAAATGAACTATCTTAGAGCTTGGGAAATACGATGCACTGTAGGCAGGAATGCTGAAGAGAATGAGCCCTTGTCACTTTGCACAGAGCAGTATGAATTACCTATGAAGAGGGCAAATTATTCAGGCCTGTCAATCCTTTCCTTCTCCTGTGAGTCTTCATCATGCTTAAAGTGTTTTTGTACAGTGTTTTCATCCTCATCCGTGTGAATTAAAAATTAAGTTGAATCAGTCTAATGTACTGTGCCTGACCCTCCTTTCATTTCGACAATTCTCAAAGAAGTTGTTGCAAAGTTGTTACAGCTATGTGATCATTTGCAGAGAACTTTAGTCAGGATTCATCACAGCACAGACACAGCACTAGTGAAGGTTGTGGATTGCAAGGTTGGGACTCTGTATCAGGCTTATACAGATGCCTCAAGCAAACAGTGTTCATGGGTAGTACATGGCAAAGTACAGTACCATCCATAACCTTATGAATGCCAGCACCCAAGGTTTTTTTCAGCAGAACATTGCATTGTGATGAGAATTAATATCACTGCACCTATGAGCTGTTTAAATATTGTGAGATCTAAAACTTCAAAGCATTTTGTGGAACTGTAAGAGGCACGGTGCAGTTTCACTGAAAAGCAAAAAGGAAGGAAAGAAGCACAGGGCTGCCCATGTGACAACGTGGAAGATTCTGTGCAATTCATGTGGCACAATAGCAGGATTAGCGTGTTTCCATTCACCAGAGGGATTACATGGAGGGGGCGGCACAGACTATATCTGTCTGTGGTGCAGATGAGACTTTCTCACACATTTAATGTGATTTATGGGATGGAAAAGGCTGAAATATATAGTGAGAGACTCAGAGGAGAAGACACGTGGGAGAGTGTCGGGAATGAGAAAGGAGCTGGAAATGAGGTTGGATTGAGTGACAGGAAGGTGAAGAAAGGATGAGGTTCATGAAGTTAAAAATGGATGAATATGGGCTGTCCAGCTATAGTTAAACCATGAGCGGTCAGCTACTTTACTAAATATATAAATTCATAAAGAAAAAAATTGCTTACTGTATCTGTATATTTATGGACCTCAATTACATACCCAGCCTGCAGGATTTTTTCAGGACAAAACTTATGTAGTAGTAAGAGGAATGTCTGTTTAACCAAACTGTTCTCACCTGCAAGTTGCTGGTATCACAGAGGAATGCACAAAGGGTGTTTTGGCATCTGTGTCAGAACACAAAGTCCACAAAGGAAGGAAGAAGACTCCAATAACCAGGGAGTCGCCAAAGGACATCCTCTAAGCATCATTCATGCTTTGGCAAAACAGTATTTCTGTAAAATGCTGTAAAAAGAGAAATCTTCACTCTATCATACATGTAAGAAATTTGCATAAAAGGATATTTCCTCATGCATACATCATTCAGCATTGCCTATAAATATATTTATCGTCTGTCATTTCATCTGTCACAAGATGTCCAAGATATTTAGCCGTAGGACAGACAGATTATTACTTGACAGTTTAAAATTAGGATCATGACAACGCAAGTATTGTATCTGATGTCATGTTTCACAAGCAGAACATACATGTAGGAGATGCAGGAGACCAGCACTACTAGGATTAGAGACCACAAGATCATTAGCATGCATGCGGTTCACTAAGACTACAAGTCATGGAACAAGTTTCATAGGCTCTCAACTTCTTTGACAAATCATCAACATAAAGATTAAAAATAAGTGGGGGCAAAATCTCTATTTGTGAAATCTCCCTTGAGTTTTAGTTTTCTTTAGAACAAGTAGCAAGGCTAACCATTTACAACCGTGCTAGAGGCCAGATGAGACACAACCAGAGTGTCAACAAAGTTGTAGCTCATCCAGCTCACAATCCATCAAAATTCACAGGTTACTGTAGTGTGTGAAGTACAGAAAGAAAGAGATATGTTTTCCTGTTTTTGGTTGGCTGTAATGCATAAACTAATAAGAATTAAAATCCACTGAGAAGTCAAGGCTCACAGTATAAAGGACAGCAAGTGAAGTTCTTGGCTGGCCCTAACCTACTTTATTATGCCATAAACAAACCTAATGACAGTATTTATGTATATATGACAATATATGACAGAGGGGCTTATGCAAACACACTTTGAAAATGAAAAAGTGCCTGTAAAACCACAAATAGTAAAATAGTAAAGTAAAGACCCATTAACTGATTATAGCACGTAAGTTTAATTAAATTCTGACCAGTAGGAGAAGTAGTGATTCTTGTGGATTGTGGACAGATGATTACCTCACCGTGGCATGGCATGAGCTCATGGTCCTTGAGCTGAACGAGCTACGAAATGCATTTTGTCATATTCACCATATTAGTTTAGCATCTTGGCATGCGAGCAGTTGCCTCGCCTGATAATCACACTAATGGAAAAGTTCTTTGGGATCACTAAGATTATTAGGGACAAAGGAAATATTTGTTGAGACATTTCACTGAAAACCAATCAAAAGACAGGCTGCACAAACAGAAAAGCGCGAGGAAAGCAGGCAGTAGCTTTGTTCTAGGCATGGCTGGACTGGCCATCTGGCATACTGGGCATTTTCCAGGGGACCTGATGTGCCTTTTGGGCTGCTACAGCTGTGATGGTAGCTGTGAGGAGGATAAGGAGAAGGACAGAGAGAGATATGAGGACAAGAGCGTGGAGGGAATGTAGACATGGGTTTAAGCAGAGGCTAACAATGGACTTGGCTGCCAGGCTCAACAATTTGTCATGAGAGATGACGATGGTTAGCATTAGGTTATACTCTGGAGTCCGGGAACTCATTAATATCCGCTTTGAAAAAATAAACACTAGCAGTGAACAAACGAGCTGGTGTGTGCCAAAATAATGAACACAGTCCTAGTTTTCCCTGGTGAGCTAAAAATACCTTTTTAATGTGGCTCTGATTTGTTTTCTTATTGGAAGAACATCATTATTTTGTTAACCACCATCCATCAGCATTAGCAGTGAGTCATCAGGCAGCATTTGTTGTTTTGTTCATTTCTTTTGGGACCAGAAAAAAGTTTGTGACTCAGTTTTTTTATACTATTGATGTATGAAGGTAAATTTGTGTCTTTATTATTCATATAGAAATTAAATTCGAATTTATTTAATTAATAAAAAGTGATATGTCTAGTATCTTGCATCCTTTTTGATTTGGCAAGATATGATTTTTTTTTAATTAAACATATTTCCCTTCTCAACCTTTTATTCTCTCTCTCTTTACACAGCTTTGGACATTTTAGTGAATGGTTAGCATACAGCCATGAGAAAAAGAAAGTATGCCCTCTTTCAATTCTAAAGTTTTGAGTATTTAGACATAATTTAAAACAATCATCTGGTCTTCACCAGGTTCTAGAATTATTTTAATCTAACCTCAGGTGTAAAATTGTACACAAGAGAGTCCACCATTTCATTATATATTAAAAATAAGCAGAAATGGAGAAGCCATGTGTAGAAAAACTTGGTATACTATAGCTTTGTCAGGATCCTGTTCATTTTGATGCTCTTTTCTGTTATTATTTTGACCTTCAGTCTCTGTGTCTGCCCCTGTCTAGTCTGATTCTGTCTTCTGCCCCTGATCGTTGTCACCTGTGCTCCTCTCCCTCCTGTCTCCCATTGGTTGTCTTGTCTTTGTATTTATTCCCCTGTCTTCCTCAGCTCCTTGTCTGGTCGTCAGTCTTCTATGGTCCCCGGTCTTTGCGTATTTTGTCAGTCTGTTTCCTGTAAATCCCACCCAGGCTTCCATGCCTCAGCAACCTGTCTTCTCTAGTTAGCTGTCCCCAGTTTAGTTAGTTTTGTTCCTGCTTTCGTTATCGTGTTTTATCAGCGTAAATAAAGCTCGCTTTTATTAAAACCTGTCTACCGCAGTCCTGCCTTTGGGTCCGCCCTACACACACGCTAGAGACCTGACAAGCTTGTAGAATTACCTTTAGCACCAATCACTTGCATTAATGTTTTTCTGTAAAACTTTCAGTCTTAAAGAGTTTTGAACTACTCTGCTTTACAATATTGTTTTAGTTCATTGAGGTTCGCAGTCATTCGTTTATGCACAGCTTTCTTAAGGCCCCACCACAGCATTTCAGGCAGGATGAGGTCTGAACATTGAATGGGCCATTGCAACACCTTGATTCTTTTCTTTTTCGGTGATTCTGTTGTAGGTTTGCTGCTGAGCTTGAGATCATTGTCCTTTTGCAAGATTCAAATCCAGCCAAGCTTTAGCTGTTGGACAGATGGCCTCACATTTGACTCAGACTACTGCTCAATGACTGCAAGGTGCCTAGGTTACATGGCTGCAAAACAAGCCCACATCACCACCCCTCCACCACCATGCTTGATAGTATGAGTCGTTTGTGCTGATATACTGCGTTTGATTTTTGCCAAAGATCCTCACTTTTGTCTTGCCTGTCCAAAGGACATTGTTCTTGAAGTTTTGTGATTTTTTTTTTCAGATGCAGCTTTGCAAACCTAAGCTGTGCTGTCATGTTCTTTTTAGAAAGAAGAGGATCCCTCCTGGCAACCCTTCCAAACCAGTCATACATATTCAGTCTGTAGGTCTAGAGTCTGTACAGGTCTGTAGAGTCTGAGATGTGGCTCTTGGGTTGTTTGTTGTTTCTCTGAGTATTTCATGGTCTTGAGGTGAATTTTCTGGGATGTCAACTTCTGGGAAGATTAGCAGCTATGTTGAATGTTTTCCTCTTGTGAATAATCATTTTTACTATAGAATGATGAACTTGAAATTGCTTGGAAATGCCCTTAGAACTCTTCCCAGATTCATGGGTAGCAATAGTTGCTCTTCTAAGGTCACTGCTGATGTCTTTCCTCCTTGGCATTGTGTTTACACACACCTGAGTGCTCCAGACCAGCAAACTGCCAAAACATCTGCTTTCATAGAGGCGCTCACACTGGCTGCTGATCATTTAATCAAGAGCATTTGATTTGGAGCACCTGGCCACTACTTAACCTTTTAATTCCCATGGAAGCAGTAAAGGTGTACTTAGTTTTCCACACTCTACTTAGTCAGTTTGGCTTCATTTTTGTGAAATAAATAATGACATGATATAATATGTCATAGGGTATTGTGTTATTATTGTTCATCTGAGGTTGTATTTGCCCAATTTTAAGATCTGCCGAGGAGCAAATGATTTTAGAAAATATTATTATATCCTGAAAAGTAAAACTGGGTAAATCCTCATTTTCACATGACTGCACATAATCATGGAAGTGAGATGACTGGTAGCATGTAATCGATTGCAGTGGGCCAGTCAAAGCCCAAATGCTAGGGCTTTTTGTATTCAGAGTAATTCCTCCTGGAAGCTGCCTCCATGACATTTGCTCGAGTGAGCAGTCCTTCTATTCTCTGCTTTTAGTCTTAGACATGTGAGGACCCTCAAGGTAAAAGAAGACATAAAAAGAAAATCAGTGATAACTCTAAACTTAAATTTAAACAGTGCTCTAAATGTTCGTATATGCTCTGCTATTGAAATCCCACGTTTCAGAGTGACAGGTGTCGATGAGACATTTGTCACTGATGGATGAGCCTCACTTTTCCCAGTCCAAAGGCCACTGGGCCAGATGGAGTCCTGATGGGTGGTTTCTTATTGATGGCTTTCACACATGAGGATCGATGGCAAGGAAAAAAATATGGTTTCACTAATCAAATGGCGTCTGCATGGCTGGGTATTGTGTACGTTACCTGAATAAATATCAGCTGCCATGAGCGAGTGAAAGAGCAAATTCTAACTTTGCACCTTCCACACTCAGAGATTTGCACTTGACCCAGGTTTACTGGCTTTCCTCCCCCAGCTGTAATGCCCACGGCAGAGCCTAATGATACACAAGCACGAAGGGGCAGGTTTGATGATATCGTCATGCCTATTGCTCTGCCCAGGTTTATTTCTTTGCTGTCTAGAGGACGGCTGCCGTGTGGTGACACAATGGCAATATGCTCCTGTCTGAAGGTAAAAATACTGTTGCTGATGGACGTCATAAACAAAGGTGCTAGGGTGGGAAAATAATTCAATTGCATTTGTTTAGTGACAATTGATGAGCAAATAAACAAGTGGTGGCACTTTATAATCTGATTATTTTGAATCCAGGTGCATCCTATTTTGCTTCAATTGTTAGATGATAATGACTAAAAGTTTCTCCCTCACTCATTCAGTTTACAAAGAATAGGTATGAAACTGTCATTATTTAAAGGGAACAAAGGCACTTCAGTAAACTTGTGCATGCAGTTATTTTATTGTCATTGTGGTGATTTTGTTTTGAGATGCAAAATAGATACAAGCTACAAACATACTAGATACAAAATAATGTGTTTGTTAGTTTTACTTTAGATCCAGTTTTGATGTATTTTAAAGAAGCAGTTCAACATTTCGGATTATACACTAATCAGCTACTTTAGTAGGCATAGCTGTTCTGTCTTCTAGTTAATGCACAAGTCTAATCAGCAAATCACTTTGCAGCAACTCCATGCAGTTAGGCATGTAGACATGGTCAAGACATTCTGCTGAAACTCAAACCATCCATCCATCCATCATCAACCGCTTTACAGCAGATCAGGGTAATGGGAGCAGCAGTTCAAGCAGAGAAGCCCAGACTTTCCTCTCCGTAGCCACCTCCTCCAGCTCTTCAGGGGGGGCACCAAGGCGTTCCCAGGCCAGCTGGGAGGCGTAGTTCCTCCAGCGTGTCCTGGGTATGCCCTGGGTTCTCCTCCCGGAGGGATGTGCCCAAAACACCTCAAGTGAGAGGCGTCCAGGAGGCATCCTGATCAGACGCCCAAACCACCTCAGCTGGCTCATTTCTATGTGAAGGAACAGCGACTCTACTCTGAGCCTCTCCTAGATAACTGAGTTTCTCACCCTATCTCTAAGGGTGAGTCCAGCAACGCTATGGAGAAAGCTCATTTCAGCCACTTGTATTAGCGAGCTCATTCTTTCAGTCAATACCCAAAGTTCGTGACAATAGGTGAGGGTAAACCAACAGCTTTGCCTTCAAGCTCTCTTTACCAGGATAGAATGGTACAACGGTGCACGTAACGTCATTTTCAAGTTTAGGATTAAAAAAAAAAAATTGGGGGAGGGGGAACACTGTTATGGGTGGTTTGCACTTTCACCTCACAGCAAGAAGGTCCGGGTTTGAATCCAGCAGCCTGCCAGCTAAGGTCCTTCTGTGTGTGGAGTTTGCATCATTCTCTTTGGGTGCGCCGGCTTCCTCCCACAGTCCAAAGACATGCTTTTCCCTCCTTTTCAGTCCAGCGCTTGTACCTGGCCATTTTTAGAGGAATATTTTGTTTGTTAAGCTATTTAACATTAACCTACTAACCATAAAAAAGGCACCTAATACAAGGGATGAACCAGTGTTGTGTCTACACATAACAGACAACTTAGTAAAGAACCAATTTTAAATGATCTCTTTAGGCACTTTTTTCAGGCATCGTTTGATCCCATTTGTTTTACTGAACATATGACAAACAACAACAATAACCCAGTTTGACATACATGAAATATGTATTTTTGCACCAACAAGATGATTTCCAAACCATTATTAGCCAAAAACTTAGCATATCTCATCATGGTGTGTAGTGCATCCTTAAAAAAGTTTGAGGAAACCAGACACGTAGAGGACAAAAGACGAAGTGGCAGGCCAAAAATAAATAATTAAATAGATAAATATAATAATTAAATAAATAAAAGAAAAAGAAAATGAATAGCATCTGAAAGTCATGTCCTTAAGAAATAAGCATGATCCAGCAAAGACCTGACAAGAAGAGTGGCTGTCAAGAAGTCATTCGTAGGAAATGGAAAGAGGGAGACAAGGCTGAGGTATGCCAAATCACAAGAACTGGACTGAAATTTGGTGGCAACAGGTCTTATGGAGTGAAGAATCCAAATTAGAAATTTTTAGTTCAAATCATCAATATGCACAGTGGAGGTCAGGAGAGAAGTACAACAGTGAGTATATACAGCCACCTGGGAAACACGGTGGAGGCTCTGTCATGTTTGGAGCTTACCTGGATAGAAAAACACACAATGGAACAGTCATGGATTGGCCTCCCCAGAGCCCGGGCATCAGTATTACTAAAGCAGTGTGGGATCATCTTGACAGGTGGCCAACATCCAAAGAAGAGCTTTGGAATGTCCTTAAAAAAGCCTGGAGAAATATTCCTCAAGACTACTTAAATGACAAGAAAGCTTACCTAAGAGAGTTCAGGGCGTGTTAAAGAAAAAAAGGTGGTCATACCAAATATTGACTTTCAAGCTCATTAGAACTGTTTAAACTCTGGTTTGTTATTTCAATTTATATTTGCCCATGTTTTTTAACTAAAATATAAAAAAATGAGAGGTGGCTCAAGGCATTTGGACAGTACCTTATATGGGGACATTTCTGTTTAGAAAATTAAAACTGTTAAAGCTATAGACCACATATTTTTTAGTGATTTTAGTGCATGTACATCAAGAGTGTAAGTGTACAGCAAGTTAAAGCTCTAAAGCTGCTACAATCAATATTCATGAGACCAATCTCTCATAACGACAAACTTACAGAAAATGCAGTCTGTCAGCTGATTGTTTTTGTTGTACAGTTTCATGTGTTATGTTTCTAATGCAGCAGGAAGCTCATTTCAGTTGTCGTCCCATCATTAAACCACAAAGAGACAAATGCTAGCAGCTATCTGGTGAACATACTGGGGCATTAGCTACTAAAAGGCCAAATGCATCCCTCAAGAATTAGAGAAGCAAAACAACCCTATAAGCAGGCTGATTATTATTGTTTCACTCATTAGGTCACCTAAAATATATCTCTAAATTAATAAGATTGCTCTGTATATGCTGTGTTAATGACCAGCTTGAAAGATGTCCCTGACTAACCAAACTTCAATTCATACATTAATGAGTGCATTTTCAGCGTTCTGCTGAAGATCTTGTTTATTTTTAGATGATTTCTGATTAATTTAGCCCTGTGTTCATCCTGTGCATACAGTAAATCAGTGAGTGGGATAATACACTCTGGCTAATAATCCCCAGCCTATCTTCATAAAAATCATGCTGTGTGGGTGAACAGCAATTCAACTGGAAAATTATTATAAAATCCACCCATATGGCTTGTTCGCTTTTGTTTCAGTTATAAAAACTTTCATTCAGCGCATATGCGCTGACCTGTCTTTGTCTTAGGCGTTAAATCTTCTCAAACAACTAAAGCAAACATATCTTAGAGTACTAATAGGGGCAGTTTATTCCCTCTCTTAATCTCCCTGTATTGTAATGTACACAGGGATTCAATGTCTCCTCCTCCCATGGCTGATCCCTCTCTTCTGTGCTGGGCAATGAACAGGATGGGGTTCTCCACCCTCTTTTAATAACCCTGTCTCTGATCGTAGCAATGAAATAGACCCATCGAAGATAAGTGTCACAGCTGGCTGAATGGCGCTAAGTGAAAATGGGATTTACTATTTGTATTGTTACACTTAACTGGCTCACTTGTGTCTGCAAGAAGAAAACATTTGACGAAGAATATTGTGCATATTAATTTAACAAAGACAAATTACAATATTCCTGTAAAAACTTTGGTTATATGAGTTAAGAACCTATTTAATTGAAGCTCATAATGATTCTTTTAAAGTCACATTGAGAGCTGCATTAAATAATGCATATTTTAACAGGCTTCAGAGTATATAGGACCACTGTGGTTCCTGATTATCTTCTGCTGTTTTTTCCACTCTGACCGTAACCCTTTAATTGTTTACACAAGATTGTCTAAACAAATATAAGGCAATCACAAATTACATTCCTAAATTCATACATGCAGAACTGTCCTCCATGTGCCTGCAGTTTTACAGCCTTCATTTCCATTAGGCTGTACTATTAAAAGAGTACACTCAGTCTGTCCCTTTTGTCATGAAAGAAAACGTTTCCTTTTCCCAAAGCTTCCAGTAATGAGTTCAGTGTATGTGCAAATAACCACTATTAGAGCTGCTCTAAACACTCAGTTTATGACAGTTTTTCTACTCTTGGATCAATGTGATGTCAACAAGAGCTGATAAACATTGTTGCCCCACCTATTGTAAATTTGCAATGGGCAGCCAATCAATGGAGAGTGGCTTTAAGGTGGTAAGAGCTATTTGTTTCTTTTTTTTTTCCAGAGGGTGAACTGAAGGGCTGCGCTAAGCCTCATTATAAGATAAGTAAGAGGTTTATATTGTGAGTCAAGAAATGCTGCTTTGGTAGAGTGTGAGAATAAAAATATGGAGCTGGAAATGTGCATAATGGGTTCATTTTAAGTAAAAGTGAAAGGTAAGCTCCACCACTGGGTTCTAACACAAAGTACATGCCGTCACATTTTTTTTAAACAAACATGGTTCATTTCATCCAATTTGTCCAGTGCTTCACTGATTCACGAAATTGCTTCAGTGATCATTTACTGCTGATTAAATCATGCTAAAAATCCTAAGAGAAACCAAGAATACAGAACAGCTGGAAGTGTAACAGAAACATTTAAAGCATATTAAACACTCCTTTAACAACAGAAAGCAGTTCCTGTTGAGTAAAGAGCTTTTTGTAGCTCTTTTTTAAGCTGACATTGTGAGGACACATTAATCCATGACTTAGTTGTGTACCACAGTACTCATTTTACCATCTATGAAATAACGTATGTATGATAAAGTGACAAAGAGTTCTGGTGGCTGTATTATACATAGCAGTAGTTGCCAGGTAGTGTTGTTACAAAGTAACGAAGTCCACAAAGGCAGGAGACTGAGTGGATGGATTGCTCAGTAAAACAGTGCGCATTACCCTGGGATAAAGCTCGTTGATCCCATTGTCCAGCATGACCAACAGTGTTTTATGAACTCAATCAGACAAAACAGCTATTTTAAACACACAGACCGTGACCTTTTGCTAAACCTCAGTCAAAATGAAATGTATAATAACTCCGAAAGTGCAAAGCTGTCAGACCAAAAGAACATTTTGTGTCATTTTGCCAAATTGTTGGTTTTGAAGTGGCTAAACCTATGTACGTTGTGCACATGCTGAAGGATAGGATGACTGATACCATGAGAAGTTACTCCAAGAAATAGGCCCACATACACCCACCCACAAAACCCCAATTGTTTTTTTAATACCCTAACATATTTTGATTTCTGTAAATTATAAGTGATCTTTAGGAATATGCTTCCAAGTTGACAATCTTTATGCTAAGCCAGGCTACCTAGAAGCCATCTTAACATCTCAACATGTTCATATCAGTTGTAACACTAGTGTGTGTGTGTGTGTGTGTGTGTGTGTGTGTGTGTGTGTGTGTGTGTGTGTGTATATATATATATATATATATATATATATATATATATATGCATCTGTGCAAACTGTGACCTTAGCTTTTTGTTCTTAGCTGTTGGCAGTGGTACCCGGTGTGGTCTCCTACTGCTGTAGCCCATCAACTTCAAGGTTTGACATGCTGTGCATTCAGTGATGCTTTTGTGCATACCTTGGTTGAACCCAGTGGTTCTTTGAGTTCCTGTTGCCTCTCTATCCATTCAAAGTAGTCTGGCCATTCACCTCTGACCTCTGGCATCTACAAGGTATTTTCTCCCAGAGAGAACTGCAGCTCACTGGAAATGTTCTCATTTTTGGACCATTCTCTGTAAACCCTAGAAATTGTGCAGGGAAATCTCAACAGATCATCAGTTTCTGAAATACTCAGACCTGCCTGTGTAGCACCAACTACAATGAAAATCACGTTCCTTCCCCATCCTGATGCTCACTTTCAACTTCAGCAGGCTGTCTTTACCATGTACACATGCTTGAATAAACTGTGTTGCTGCCATGTGATTGACTGATTAGACCTTTGAATTAGGGAGCATTTGAACAGGTCTACCTAATGAAGTGGCCAGCTGATGTATATGTCACAATGAAATACATTACTTATAAATTGATGCTCACCAGCATGGAAAAAAACCCATGACAATTTGTGTCCATGATCACATGATTTTTTCATGACTCCCACCTTTATAGCTGTTTTATGTCTTGACTTAAGTTTAGGGAAAGGTCATGGTTTGTGTATTGAAGTAACTGAACTGGTAAGGGTTGACACCAAAAGGCCAGAAGATAGAATACAACAAAACAACTGTCCTGCTAAATTGATGTTGATTCTGCAACTTTACATTGTCCAACTCCAGCAAAACAGCCTTAGCTTTAGTTATTAAGATGGATGTTCACAAGTATAAGTCGCCTCGTTCGTTTTTTTAGTCATCGTGTTCCTGAGATCTGTATTCAAAGAGATCAAGGAGCCCTCAGCACTGGCAGCTGATGTGACCATCATTAGGAGAATGGCAGATGCCATTAAAGGCACACTCCATGCTTCAAGCACTACATCATAGCATTAGCAGCACTATTTTTTGCAGACTCTCAGCAGAATCTGCTCAGAACAGGTCCTGTTTAAAAAGCCTGAAAAATCGAAAGCTGTTTTCGCTGGCTCATATCAAGGTTTTTCTTCTTCTCACTAAGACACAAAATGAGCCAAAGCTAACATTGCCAAGGAATCAGTGAAGCACCAGAAATGCTGATTCTATATCCAGATGTTAAACCCAATAATCTGCCTTCAAATGTACTTGTGTCATAAAGTTATTAAGGGATGAATCTTACAAACATTAACCATTAAGCTGTTAAAATTAGGATTTAAAGACTGTGCAACAAAACAGTCTATGTGGAGAAGCAACTTGCTCCCAAGTGGCAGACTGACAGATGGATTGGTGCAGCAGCTGCAGTGCTGGGAACACTATAATGGTCGATCGATGCGCTTTTCCTCACTATGGTCACAGGCTCCGAGTTGTGACCGAAAGAATGAGATCACGGATACAAACAGCGATCATGAGCTTCCTCCACAGGGTGTCTGGGCTGTTCAGTAGAGACAGGGCGAGGAGCTCAGGCATTTAGGAGGGTTTCAGAGACAAGCCGCTATTCCTCCACATTTAAAGGAGCTAGTTGAGGTTGTTCGGGTATCTAACCAGGATGCTTCCTCACCAGCATGTCCTACCAAGAGGAGGCCCTGGGACAGACACAGGACACGCTGGAGAGACTACATCCTCCTAGGCTTTGTCAGAAGTTTGCATTCTCTGAGTGCTTATAGTTCCATTTTAGTTTGATATATATTTGTGAAGACATCGTGTGAAATGTTTGCAGTTTCACCCCAGCTAAAGATCTGGATCACTTCTATGTTGGGCCAAGCAACAGCTCCGGTGAAATGATCATCTAAATCTACCCATAACAAACCAACGGCCAGCACTCGGAGAGCGCAAATCTCCGCCAAGATCAGGTTTGCCCTTCTATGCAATGGTATTAAAGTATTTATCTTATCTAATCTTAAGGAATGTTTTCAAAACATTCCAACTTAGCAGTGAACCAGATCTTTAGGTAGGGTGAAGCAGCACCTACTCCTGATAATAGAAAACGTCTGGATCCAGATCGTGATCCAGAAAAACCCACAAAGTTTAATGGTTTGTTACTTGTGCCACACCCCACCCCTCAACAAAAAAAATCATTAAAATCAGTTCGGAACTTTGAGTTATATCACATACACACAACCTGATGCCACTAAAAATGTTACCTGCTTGGATGAGATAATTATAGTATTCATTGGCAGAAGTAATACTGGGTTCTTTGTAAGAGTCCATATAAACCCAGTTGGGAGTGAGAGATCCATCTCCGGTGTGTCACAGCAATCCACCAAAGGACCAGCAGCTTTCATCAAGCAGCAGTATTTTAACCCTCAGAACAACGACTAACTCGCTCATTCACCAACCTCTGCAGCATCCCTTTCTCTCCGGCTATGTATGGGTCATGATACTTTCTGCCACTGGATGTAAAATTTGAGGCAAGGCATCATTGAGGATGGACATACAGTCATTTCCTGGGATGCTGGGGTGACTTACTTCTAAAATGAGAATAATGTAGCATTAGTCCTGCCCTTCATAGCTTCCCCTGATTCATCTTCACCAGATCTGTGTTTGGAGGAAAAGCTTAGATGTGTGTACCTGCTCCGATTGAGCTGGCCTCTGTCCCAGACCCTCTGTCAGCTAATGTTGTCATTCCTTCATCATTGGCTGTAAGTCAGCACCCATTACTTCTCTGAGCCACCCTTCCATTTTCCCCAGTCACCCTCTCACCCCGCCTCTAATCACTGCCAACATCAGCACAGGAATGCTAATGGCACCCTGTTATGGGAGGACTCTGAGCTGACTGCTCCCCAAAATAATAACTGACTCCCACGCTCTCAGGGAGCAACAACAGAGCATTGCCACCGGCATTATTTCAGACATAAACTAATAACAGCAGCAGTAATAAAGGTGCTTTAGTGATGATGAGGGGACATTTGTGATGATGGTGAGTTTAGATCATTAACCCTCAGGCCAAAACTATTAGCTGGTCTTTTATTCTGCACTAACAGTGAACCCTCAGTATATATGAAGCTCTCTACAGTCTTTGCAGCCATTTATCCAGAGGAATATGACTGTATTCCTGTGTTGCTGCCCACGCCATGGAACTGTTGCAGCTCCAGACATCGACGCCTTGCTGCTGGAATTGAAACCAATCGATCTGAACAGTGAAACTGCGAGCAAAAGCGAAAAACAGAAAAAGAAAGAATATTTTTTTTTCCCCCACTGGCGCAGTATTGATCAGCCATGTTTTGGGGCTTTTCCTTAAAGGTGCGACAGAATGATGGAGGAAGTGAGTAACGCAGAACGAGGGATGAATTGGGAATAGACCCTGGCGTGAAGCAGTTTAAATAAGATTCACTACAGAAGTTGGAAAAGAAATCCTCTGTGTTCCTACTATTTCTCCCACTCGCCAGAGTTATTACTGTCTGACTCTTAATTACTTTGTGGACCGTGGTAAGTCGATGCTTTTATCCCAAGAAGTACTTTTTTCCTGTCAAACATGAAGAAGCTCTTCACACAAGCTCATTTTTGGAGGACTGCTTTGGAGCATAATTAATTTGTAATGCAAAAAAAAAAAAAAAACATGAATAGCAATGTGGCAAATATACCCATTTTTAAGCGCCCTCCACTCTTCTCCCTCCTTCATCTTTCTTCAGGGAGCACTTACTCTGTTTGACGATCAGCGTAATTCATTTGTAGAGAGGCTGTTAAAAAATGGATGTGTTCTTAATCATGGAGCTTGTGCTACAGTGTGAGGGATTTGTTCATCTCAGTCCTGACCCTGAAGATATATTGCTCGAAGCAGGACCACTCTTCTGTGGATGTTCAGGAAAAGAGAGCAACCCTCTTGCCATGCACATTTTCTCCACAGCGCGTACGAGCGCACGTCTTCCTGTTTGTTCATGTGTCACAGAGACATGTTAGATAAATTTTCAGCCATTTGACCAGAATGGATGGGCATTATTAACGAAGCGGGGTCTAAATCATAAGGCCCAACGGCGGCACAGGCTGTGACGGCTTAGCCTACTGCATTACTACACAGCAGCGAACCCTGTAATCATCACAATTCTTCAATCGATGAGGCGTCCATTCAGCGCTCCAGTTCACAAATTGACTCCTTAACCTCTAGCTCACCCGATCCTCCCTCTTTCTGTCACTGGCTCGACATGAAAGCAGGAAACATGCTGCCTTCTTTGGTGTGGCTTTGGGGTATTCAGCCTCAGGGTAGAAAATAGCACCAGATTGTTCAACCTAAGTATTGATAATGTGGCTGTTGGCTGCTCTCGGAGGGCACAGAGCACAATAATTCCTTTAAGTGTTCAACTCTGCATCAGCACAGAGACCGACATGTGCTTCCTCAGCATCGGCTTGCTTCTATTTATTGCGTCTCCCTGTGAGAAGATGCTTCTTTCTGCCTCTGTACACATGCACAGCAGGGATGGCTGATAACCATGCTTCCATGAAAGTGGAGCCGACAGAGATGATATTTGAGGAGATGCATCGGTGATTCCACTTCATCTGTACAACGAAGAACTGCTCAATGAGGTGCTAAAATGATGTAATAACACATTTTCTTTTTTCCTTCATTCATGGACATTCAATTTATTACAGTTATAATTAGGGGTGTTTCTATCATTTATCTCCATATTGGATTATTTACAGTTAACCTACTGCTCCCATCCACATGGACTTCTGACCTATATGCACATCAATGTGTGAAAGTGCAGCTCACGGAGCCCCTTGGGTGTATTGAAAATCAATTTGCTTTCTCATCTGTATCATGTTCTGTAAGTTTATGCTCTGCAGTATGATTATGAGCGTGACCTAAATGGGGAAATGAGTCTTTGGCCGTGATTTGTAGCCTGGCTACACTTAAGCGGATGGATATACTGTACACGGACCTAAGTGAGAAGCTGGAGAAGAGAAGATAAAGAGTGAAAGTAATTTAGAAAAATCAGCAGGTTTACTGAAAAATGGAGGCAGTCATCTGCAGCCGGTAACATTGCCATCACTTTGCTTTGATAAAGAAAACAATAAAGTGTTACAGTTGGCACCACGCTTAGAGAAATTATCCTTGTTAATCCTACTAGGAATTTAACAAATCTCTGCATTTTCCTCCGTCTGTTCATTGCCTATCTCCCAAACCAGCCCTCCAAAATATTTCATACTTGGCGGGTGTATTTCAGGGAACCTAAAACGAGTGCAGTGCCAAATTTTTAGATTAGTCGAATGAGTGGTTCTCACATTTTGGCCAAACTTTGTTCTCCGTTACCAATGTTTCCTCTAAAGGGACTATTGTCTGCTCCACTCTGTGTGGGGGACAGGGGGACACACAAATTCTGGCATGCTTTTTTTGGCCATATTTAATTAATTCCCAAAACTCTTAACCCTTAGCCCAACTTAAACTAAAACTTATTCTATCTTCCATCCCTCCATTTCTGGCTACTTTCTGCTGCTCATCCAGGTCACCTCCTCTAGCTGCTCTGGAGGGGTGGGGACACTGAAGTGTTCCCAGGTTAGCCAGGAGTTGTAATCTCTCCAGCCGGTTCTTGGTCTTCCCCAGGGCCTCCTCCACGTAGGTTATGCCCTAAACGCCTCACCTAGGAGGCATCCTAGTCACTTTGCTTTCATGCTCAGCTCTCTCTTCACCACAACAGACCGTCACAGCGTTTGCACCCAGTCCATCTATCAGTCTTCAATTCTAATTTTAATCCAAAACTCAAGTCTGAATCATCTAATAGGCCTTCATCGGGGTTTCCTCATCTTCTTATTTTCATTTCATTAACTTTTTTCCTGTGTCTGATGTCATTTACTCATGATATTTGGATAAGAAAATGAAGAAAGATGCAACCTGCTTGTTCTGTACAGCCATATTTTTGATGAATCACTGTACGTCTTTGTGTGTGCATGCACACACATTCAGGGAGTGTATCCTCAGAAAGTGGCAAACCCAGAAATCAGCACTACCTGTTCCTTCATCTCAAAGTCAACAGATTCTTTTCAATTTCCAGTTTTGTTTCAAATTAATTTCAGTTTCAGGAGGTTTCCAGAGTGCGTTTCCTCATTTTAGTCTAATTTTATTTCTTTACAAACAAAAGGCCCCTGGTTCGATTTTAGGTGGAGACACAAGCCCCTCTCACCATGGAGGGCTGCGTCAGAAAAGGAATCCAGCATAAAACCTCTGTCAAATTACCTTTTTCTTATTCTTCTTTTTTCGGCTGCTCCCATTAGGGGTCGCCACAGCGGATCATCTGCCTCCATCTCACCCTTTCCCTTGAATCCTCTTCTCTCTCATCAACCCGCTGCATGTCCTCCTTCACTACATCCATCAACCTTTTCTGTGGTCTTCCTCTTCTCCTCCTGCCTGGTAGCTCCATCTTCAACATCCTTTGTCCAATACATCCACTATCCCTCCTCTGAACATGTCCAATTCATCTCAGCCTTGCATCTCTAACTTTGTCTCCAAACTTGAGCTGTCCCTCTGATGTACTCATTTCTGGTCACTCCCAGGGAAAATCTCAACATCTTCAATTCTGCCACCTCCAGCTCCGCCTTCTGTCTTTTCGGCCATGGCACCTCTGCCAAATTACCAATGTGGATTAATCTGCTGTGGCGACCTCTTGGGGAAAACACAAGGGAGCAGCTGAAGGTTTACTATGGTTTAATTTGAATTGTTTGAAAATGTTTATTTTTTAAATTATTGCGATAGGTAGGGTCTTTGTCAGGGGCATGATTTAGAAAGTTCAGAGCAGGTATTAAAACATAAATGCAGCACATTTTGAAAGCAGTTGACTCACAGCCACACAAACATCCCAAGTCTCAGTAAGGAGCTGCACTAAAGACTCAGACTGATAAATTTAACCAAGCTGATTAAAACCCAGAAAACATTTGGATGTTGAATAACCATCATCTGGTGCTTTTTTTGTTGACATCTTGTCCTGGTTGAAAAATAGTTCCAAAATGAAATTTGAACTGACATTGCTGATGCTCCACTCTGTGTGGAGTAGGGATGTCATAATACCAGAAATTTAGTAGTCAGTACTAATGGTGTCATTAAACTTACACAAATCTCAATACAAAATGTGATAACATGAAATAAAAGGAATAAAACTGAAAATCTCATCTACTTAAATGTAAAGTCCTTTATCAAAAATATTTGAACATCATGAAAATGGCGTTTCTGGAAATCAAATCAACAATAGTACAGAATAAAATGCAATAGTATGATTTATGTGGAGAAGTGTGACAGTTTCGCATCAGTGCTGCAATGATTGCTATGAACAGCATAAGTTTTCATCGCTTTTGGAACTTTTCATTTAAAAACCTTAAATCTTCAAAAAGATAACAATAAATAAACACAACATTTTCAATAAAAAGAATGATCAGGAGAAAGAAAACAAAACCCTCTCCCCATGACCATTTGAAGTCATGACCTCCCACTCTAAGTCCCATTTCTTATCCTACTGAGCCATGTGATTTAACTGTAGCATCCCTGAGGTTATATAACACTGACATCAGGGCCAGAGAGACAATGATTCTGACAGTCTTATGCATTCAGTTCACCATGCAACAAAAGAGATAGAATTTAGATATGAATAACCATGGATTGCTTCAACTTGTTGTTTATTTAAAAAAACAGGCTACGGTAAGAGTTATCTGTGTAAATAGAGAAACCATTGTGTAGATGCCTGTTCGCATCCATGCACTAACCAGACTATTTATTTTAAGAAACATAAACAAAAAAGGAAGATGCTTTTAATTCCTTCTTTGTTAAATCTGATCTACATTTCTTACTTTGTAAGATACGATCTGACCCGACCTCTTTTCTTCATGGGAACGTCAGCATCTGTTTGTCTACGATTCAGTTTCTTTGACCCAGGAGGTGACATTGGGGTGTTAACAATGTTTTCTGATAAACTAAGAACATTTCCTGTATATTTTTTATTTTCCTACTTAGTTTTGTAAGTTTCAGTATTTTTTTTTTTTTTAACTAGAACATAAGTCATGTAGTAGCTCATCCACCTCACGATTCATCATGATTCACAGGTTACTGTGAAGCGTGGAAAGAAAGCGATACGTTTTCTCGTCGTCGGTTGTCTGTGTTGCACAAACTAATGTGAAATAAAATCCACTGAGACTCAAGAAGGCTCAGTCATATTCCAGTCAGTGCCTGTAGTTCTTGACAAATTGATAGTGTTCAAAATAACATTGGTCACACCCCCAAACAGTAAGGCTGACTAATGAGAGCAGAGGAGGATTATTCAGTGACAAGAATGTTTATTTACAGGTAACAGAACAGCTTTAGCCATGGCTGTCACCTTTTTATGACGCTACTGTCCATGATTATGTAAGATTCATGTAAATCCTAATGGATTGTGAGGAATATATATGAATTACCAGCATGCCTCAGTGCAAAATCAATACATTAATTAACAAACAACTGAGGCTTTTCAATCAGAATGATTCAGGACCTGGCCATTTGTTAACACTAATAAAGAACAAATGGTTGATGGTAGCTGTAAACTGAATGCACTCTTTAATGGGCGAGACTGGCAACACTCATTGCACAGAATCGTCTTGTTTGGAGGAAAACATAATCAGGAGAGGAATGCCCAGAAGATGAATTAGTCAGATAAATTTCTCTTTTTAGTAAAATACAAGCACCTGTGCACCTGAAATTATCATAATGATGGTGAAACAACATTCAATACATGGGGTAATGAAACCCAAGCTATCTCTGTGTATTTTTCAGTGGGTGATAGAGGCACTCTATGAATGTATGAGTGGCATGAATGGTTGATTAGAAACATTTGCTGGTTTTGCTGTTTTTAAACATGATCCAACATGATATACCATAGATTAATGGAATTTGGTGGCATGTGGGTGTCATCTCATGTGACAATTTTTGAAGTTAGCAGGTCAGGTGTGGCCTCCGCAGGGCTGCCACTACAGATGGCTCATTAGACTAGTGTCTGATACAGCCCCCTTCTTGCTCTCCACTTTGGTAACATCTTCCATCCCTCCATCCTGCTGTCACCCCTTTTCATCAGCCTAACACTGTACCAGCTGCTCGCGTCTAACAACCACAAAAGTTCACAGGGAGAAAGGAGGAGGGGGCCGTGCAGCATATTGCACTATGAAAACTGTGAATAAATAGTTTATGTTGTGGTTAAATGATTCCTACCGCGAGAATCTGAAACACTCACCTACGTATATCCCTTGGGTACACATCACTATGTGGGTCAAACAACACAATTTAATTGTAACTTTAACTTTAGATTAGCTAGACAAAGTTAGATTAACATGTAGAGTAAAAGAGGCTATCGAAAATACAGTTAGCATATCAGAAAAGACAATCTTATAATGTAATTTACATCTTACGAAGCACCACAGACAGACATCTTTTGAAAAGTTACCAGTGCCCTGCACTCATAATGTCACACTAAATATTTAGCATACTCACTCATTGTAAAGTGGATAAATACTTTAACTGAAGTAATGCATATACTCTTAGAGCCACTTTATTAGTTACATCTTGCTACCACCAGGTTGGACTCTCTTTTGCCTGTAGAACTGTTAATTCTTCTTGGCATAGATTCAACAAAGTGACATGGTCAGCAACAATACTCAAGTAGTCTGTGGTGTTTAAACAATGTTCAGTTGGTACTAAGGGGTCCAAAGTGTGTAAAGAATAAACTCACCATTACACCAGCAGCAGCAGCAGCAGCCTTAACTGTTGATACAAGGGAGGATCCAGGATTTCATGCTGCATATACCAAGATCTGACCCTACAATCTGAATTTTGCTGCAGAAGTTCAGACTCATCAGACCACGCAATGTTTTTCCAGTCGTCCATTGTCCAATTTTGATGAGCCCATGTGAATTGTAGCCTTTGTTTCCTTTTCTCTGCTGCCAAGAGTGCCACCCTGAGTGGTCTTCTGCTGCCGTAGCCCATCTGCTTCAAGGTTTGACATGTATTGTATGTTCAGAGACGGTCTTCTGCATACCTTGGCTGTAACAAGTTTGACTTGTGGTTGACTTCCTGTCAGCTTGGAGCAATCTGGCCAGTCTCCTCTGATGTCTGGCATTAAACAAGGCACTTTCTACCGCCTACAGAGAACTGCAGCTCACTGGATACTCCCCTTTTCAGGACAATTATCCATCCTAGAGATAGAGAAAACCTAGAAATGGTTGTCCAGCAAATTCACATCAGATCAGCAGTTTCTGAAATACTCAGAACAGCTGTCTGGCACCAGCAACCATGCCACGCTGAAATCCCTTAAAACGTCATGCTCAGTTTGATCTTCAGCAGGTTGTCTTGACAATGCGTTCCTGCCTAAATGCATTGAGTTACTGGAATGAGATTGGTTGATTTGAAATTTGTGTTAACGCACAGTCAGCGGTTAGCAGCTAATGAGCAGGTACCTGTATACCTCCTGAAGTGCCCTTTAATTTTAACTTTAATTTATTCAATGAAGGTAAAATTTCACCTCTGTTCTACTTTCATTGTGACCCTTGGAGTGGAGGGAAAATTGCTTAGGTTGCAGTTTTTAAACTGAAATATAAATGTATTTCAGCTTGGTTTAAAAATTGCCATGGAGATGACGGTCAAATGACTGTATGTACAAACCTTAAAACAGATTTACAAAAACTTTTCACAGTCCGGTGGAGAAGAGGGAGCTCCCTGTGGTTGTTCTCCTACAAGTTTACTGATTGTATCCAGTATCTTTCTGCCAAGGCTATATTTTTATGGCTGTGTTCACAACCACACAGACGAAATAATAATTTGGGTTTGTATTTATTCACGCTACACTCAGCATAAATGAGGTTTATTGTTTTGCACTCTCACACATCATTACCCCATTTAAGTTCAATTTGGTTGCCATCACTAGAGTTCCATGCATGTTTAGTTTACTTAATTTGGTTGATTCTAAAAGAGGAGGCAGAAGGTGGAGCTGGTTAAAATACAGAGCCCTAAACAGGCGGCTCAAACCATGTGCTGACAGCATGGGTAGGAAAGTTTTTTTTGTACTGAGTGGAGTTATTCTAAATGTGTTTTCCCCCTTTTTGCTTTGTCTGTAGGCCGAGTTCTCTCTTGGTATTTGGGTCGATTCTTGAGTTCTTCTTTTGTTATATCGTATTTTCGAGTAGAGTTCTGTTCAGTCGACCTCTTTTACAGACCCACTTCTTTCTTAAAAATGTCTTATTTTCATTTGTCTCCATTTTATATATATATATATATATATATATATATATATATATATATATACACTCTTTTTTTTATA
>VUQH01057635.1:0-16805 GCA_015106775.1 Etroplus canarensis
AATGGACGTATACATAACATATATGCTAGCATACTGGATCACGTCAAATACTTCTACAAATGGCAATATGCATTGGAGGTATGTTTGATATAAGTTACACATATGTTAAAAACATGTTCTAGGTTATTAATACCTTTTGGTTACGCTAGACATTATCTCCATGTATTTTAACATGAGTAACGTGAGGTTCAGATTGCATTAAGTACCTGCAACATATGGTCCTCGTATGCGAGATGTAAGAGCCATATGCCAGCAAGCGTCGGAAGTTATGTGCATGCTCGAAATTTTCCCGCAACCTCGCCATCCTACCTCGTAGACCAGTGTAATTATGCGTGCTCTTAGCACATACAAAATTTCCCTAAAACGTAATTGACGTACTTGCAGTTTTTTTCCTACGCCGGCATACGCTTGTTAAATGATCATGGTGTGACAGGGGCTTTACAGCTACAGTATAACGGCATATTGGCTGAGAGTAGGTGTTAACCTCTCTCTCTCTCTCTCACACACCTGGCCGGCTCCTCCCTCTGGGAGTTCCCCCAGGCTGACATCAATCTACAGACTCACCTGCCACTACTCCTATACACAACTCGTCCTATATTATCTCCGGCTCTACAACTCACCGACGCCAGACCGTTCAGTTTCCTCCGTCTCCTTCAGATCCTCCTCACCATTCTTCCTGGATATTCTTCTTCCTGGGACTTTCTGCCTGCAGTAACTCCAAGGCTTGAGACTGAGTACAATCTTTTATCACTTCGGAGACTGGAAGCATTGTTTCTCGCACAGCACTTGTGGTGTTTCTGTTTGGAGCTGTTTCAGTGACTCTTTAGCCCCCCCTTCTAGTTTACCTTCATAGTGATTGGTGTCATTTCTTTGGAGGCCTTGTTAGCTTAGCAACTATTGCTGCTAGTCCTTGTGGTGTTGCTTCATGCTTGTGTTTGCCAACCTTAGTCCTGCTTTGGGGGGAAGACACTGGCAACTTCTACTAGCATTGCATTATTTGTTTTGCTGTTTTGATGTTAAACATGAGTTAAACTAGCTAGCAGACCTTGACTGAGTGGAGAGTGCAGATACCTGCAGTCTGTGAATGATTTTGGTGCTCCCTAAATTGTATGCTTTTGCAGCCTCTCAGTCTTTCCAGGGTCATACTTTATAGACGCTCCCTGCACAGGTCTTAGTGCTTACAAGTGTAGGCAAGTTAAAACCATTTTCATCAAATTGTCCGGCTCAGTTAATTTAATAAAAATGTTGTAACTCGTTGTCTACAGCTGGAAATGTGAATCTACATTTCAATTATGAGTTATTAATTCCAGAAGCTTGAATTGATGAATATCTTTCCAACTGTACCAATGTCAGAAACACTGCATTAAGCACACCCAAAGAGTCGCACAGTCGCACAGTTTGACTGTTATTATATGTTGTGCGCTTTTGAAATTGCACTCTTTGCAGTAAGGAGAAATTGAAATGGTCAAAACGGGTGCTGAGACAGCAGATAATTCATTCAGTATCTAACAGGTGTGTCTGTGCAGAGATTAGCTGCGCACACCCATTGAATAGGGTTCAATGATTTCCAGATTCCACAGACAGATAGGCAGAAACCGTATTTAGTGTGTGGATTGTGTGTGCAAACCGTTTCATAGAGAGTCTGGCAACTTGTTGAGATGTTCACTGGAAATGACCAGGATGGACAGGATTAGAAATGAGTCCATCAGTGAGACAGCTCAGGTTGTGATGGTTTGGACATGTTCAGAGGAGGGATAGTGGACATTTTGGACAAAGGATGTTGATGATGGAGCTGCCAGGCACGAGGAGAAGAGGAAGAGCACAGAGAAGGTTCATGGATGTAGCGAAGGAGGACGTGCAGAGGGTTGGTGTGAGGGAAGAGGATGCAAGAGATAGGGTGACATGGAGGCAGATGACCCACTGTGGCGACCCCTAATGGGAGCAGCCGAAAGAAGAAGAAGAAAAAAGACATGATGAAGGACAAGTCACCAGCAGACAAGGGGGTGTCTAGAGAGGGCATGGCGTGGTACGCCCTACCACCACCACTGGATCACAGTACTCTTAATTTTACAATGCCATCAGCCACAACACCATTGGACTACCAATGGATAGGACAAGCAGGAATGTATCTTAAACTAAAAGCCAAATAATATAAATATAATAAGTGTGTGTGTGTGTGTGTGTGTGTGCGTGTATCTACAGTGGCTCTTCATATTTTCATAAGGGGCTACCACAGCAGATCCACATAGGTAATTTAGCAGAGATTTTACACTGGATGCCCTTCCTGGCACAACCCTCCCATTGTGGAAAGGGCTTGTGCCTCCAATAAATATTTAAAATAAATTATTTATATTTACTTGTTATGAAAGAAGTGAAGGAGGACATGCAGAGGGTTGGTGTGAGGTAAGAGGATGCAAGGGATAGGGTGAGACGGAGGCAGATTATCTGCTGTGGTGACCCCTAATGGGAGCAGCTGAACAAAGAAGAAGAAGAAGAAGAAGTGAAGGGTGAAGGTTTACAAGACAGGGGTGAGACATGCTATGATGTATGGTTTAATGGCACTGACAAAAAGACATAAAGTTGAGCTGGACGTGACAGAATTGAGGAGGCTAAAATTTTTGTTGCAACTGATCACAATGGACAGGATTAGAAATTAGTACATCAGAGAGACAGCTCAGGTTAAGTGGTTTGGAGACAAAGTCACACAGGCAAGGTTGAGATGATTTGGACATGTGCTGAAGAGTGGTAGTGGATATATTGGACAAAGGATGTTGAGGATGGAGCTGCCAGGCAGGAGGAGAAAAGGAAGACCACAGAAAAGTTTCATGGATGTGTGTGAAGGAAGACATGCAGAGCCCTGGTGTGACAGAGGAGGATGCAAGGGATAGGTGATGATCCACTGTGGCGACCCCTAACAGGAGCACCGAGGAGGGGGAGGAGGAGGAGGAGAAGAAGAAGAAATAAAAAAAGGATTGTATCAGTGTAAGAAGATTTCAAATAATCAATGCCAAAGCTGCATCCTTCATAGTCTGTGTGTGTTTCAGACTACTTCTCAGTGTTAGAAATGTGTTCCACATCGCACAACATAAACATTGTTTTCGACCCACATTTATTTTGGTCACCTTACTCACCAGACCCTATGGCTAAGGTGAAGGCGTCACCACAGGCAGCCATGGTGATACTCTGTAGGCCAGGCACCAGGTAGGGTACACGGCTGCTACGACGGGAGCTGGAGCCAATTTGACCATGCTGGTTACTGCCAAAGGTGAAACATTGACCACTTTCTGAACAATGAAAATATGGACACAAAAACCAAGAGAACATTTAGGAATTATAATAGTGGTGGTGCTAAGTGTTTAAATTTTAAAACAAAACTAGTAACAACTAGTCACTCAAAAATGGCTACAAATGAGTTCAAAAATGTTATTTGAGCAAACAATATTGTGAATTTCTTGAACCTGTAACAGCAACAGAATGCGCTGTTCCAATGTCAATGTAAACAATTTTCTCAGTGTTGAGTGGGGCCGACTGGACTGGACTGTAAGAATGAACTTCTTCCACTTGATTCGAGGGATTTGGTTCCTCTCCAGTTGTGATCTTATCCAAACCAAGCTTGTTGAATCTGAACACAATAAAAATAACAAAATCCAAACACTTTCAAATCCACTATTACAGCTTTCGTCTTAATTTTAAGTCTTAGCTTAAACATACATAAATATGAGTATATATGAGACTTATGTTTCCATGTCTATAAACAAATTAAATACCAGCACTCAGTGATAAGTATTCTATACTATATAAAAAATCCTCAGTGTCTAGACATTTCAGTTCAGCTAGCCAGGATAACTTAAGTTAAAAGGTACAGAAATGGTACCTTCTTCTAAAAGGGTGGTGACAGAGACAGATTTTTGGAAGCATACTGGATTCAAAAAGTTTAAATGAAGAAATAATGTTTGTGTTTACAATATAATACTTTGTAGATTTTTTTAAATTAAAAATAATGTGATAAAAGCTTTACAAAAATATACTTTTGTGAAGCATTTTAGTATTGGTCACGTTCTGGGGTGATTTACCTATAGATGCTGTATATCATGCATCTGAGCATCCTCTTTGTTGGTTACTATTTAGATCTCACCTGGTTTTTATATAAGGCTCAATTTTTTTCTGATTGAGCTGTTAACAGCTTTTAGCAGAAATCTGTTCCTCTTACCCATAAATAATATTGAAAAGAATATTTATCAGTGAGTGCAGATATTCTGTTTGTTTCATATTTGTCAAGACTGGACACCTGTTTGTGGTCTGGAGTTGAGTGCACTGCTATTTTGTATATATTTCATGTCAGTAAGACACGGGAGTCTGACAATACTGTTTGTTTACTGCTCTCACTCCTTCTTGCTCACACTTACATCCTCTGTGAAAGAGTGAGATTAGCAATGAGTGAAAGCAAAGTGTTTGTCATTTTAGGAGAATGCTGTCTCACAGGTTGTGCATGAAGAAAGTACCTCTCCAAAACTTTAATCTACCACAAAACCACATGAACCACATGACTGAGTTTAGTCTTTAGAGCTCAGACTGAGTAAAATTTTATTATACTTTATTAAAAACAAACAGAGACAATATCTTCTCATCAGTGTTAAATTATATTTTACCTGTTGCTTCCACATGCCACAATGCTTTGCTGGTTGCTGATAATCATGGAGCAGTCGACTCCACACACCACCTTCTGGGCCTCAAATTCCCCAGGTAAACACACCTGCTGTGGACAGTTGTGGGTGTCCTGGCTGCCAAGCCCAAGGCGACCTTTTAGACATAGACCCAACAATCAAGCTCTGCACTGAGATACTGCAGTCATAAATCAGTGATGGTGAACAAACACCAGAAAAAAGAACACAATAAACTGGTTCATTTGCTGTACCATTGTCTCCTCTTCCCCAGGCAAATACTTCTCTTTCATTGGTCACAGCAAGTACGTGCGAAGCGCCGCAGGACACCTGAATAAGCTCATAGCCGAGGAGAGCCTCCACTATCTTCGGCTGAAAACAAAAACAAAGAGAGAGAAAAAAGGAATATCATCAATGAAATTAAAAACCTGTAGGAAGGTTCCATCCTGATAGCCTTTATTTACATATATAAAGTGAAATAGCAGCATTCCTCGTTCAATTCACTCCTTTCCCGAATCTGCTTCTCTACTATAAACTGTCTAAAAAATATTAAAACTATCTTTTTAATGATCATGTCTTTCTAAAAGTCTTTAATTATTCATTCTTTCATTATTATTTCATTTTTATCAATTTTTGTGTTCAACTTGAGGCATGTTTGCTGTAATTTGGGGTATTGCCTGACAGGAAAAGCAAACCAAACCACAGAGATGGAAAAAATACATTATATTAGAAATATAAAATTGTAAAGCCATTTTCACACATGCACTGCAGCCCTGAGCTTTTCTAGACTTTACCAGACAGAGGCACTTGTGGGAGGGAGTCTACCCTGTCACCTCCTTAGCACAAAGTCCATGTAATGTTGGATTGTGCCTATGTGTGAATAGCACAGCTAATATTTCAGTGCATTCACCACTAGCTAGTGGGCATGATGTGCTCGGCCTCCAGCACACTATCTGGACAGCTTCCTTGCCTAAACCACATGAGTATTTCCAGTAGTGCAAACACATGAGAAGTGGGTTACTTTCTGCTGTGCAATACATGTAAGAAAGAACAAGTGTTCAAAACATCCCAGCGTGATTTTTTTCTGAAATAGTTTGTGTGTGAAAATGACTGAAGTATCGGCTTGATAAGCACACGCAGTAAAAGGCAGATATCTCAAGTACTTAAAAGTCAATTGTGTTACCAGTTGAGTCAAATTAATGTTTTTTAGCATTTGAATTTCAGATCAATTACAGTCAAATAAAATTGAATTTACCATTATTATACTTCAGAGGACTGTATTCATTATTGCTCACCATACTGGATTTACATTACAATACATACAATACATTTGTAGCTGTCTTAGACTAAAGGAGAACAATATAGCTTATAATAAGATTCTTAAAAACACAAAGGACTGTAAGTATGGGCTAACACTCTGGATTACATATTGGATAAATACAGACTAAAGTCAGGGTCGTGAAACTTTGAATAGCTTTGCTTCCTTCTTTACACTGAGCGGTATAACAGTGGTCTTAATGTAGTGAGATTTAATGCAAAACTGTTGCATTAGACTGTATTTCAATTAGGTGCACCTCATAAACTGACAGTAAAGCTTGCATCAAATATTGCATTGAATATGACATTCAAAACGTGTACCTGTGTTACATCGTTGAAGTTACCGTGTCCTAGACAGCCGTTGCTTCCACTTCCAAACGTCATGATAATTCCTCTGTCTGCAAATTGGAAATGAAGCAAAAGGATTAACAGTACTATTTAGTTGATGAATGTAGGTGTATTCTTACAGAGACCAACAGAATGCTTCTAATCCCCATTTAGGAAACGCTAATCTGCATCACAACAGTAAAAACTGATGAAAGAGAGACAAGCGCTGAGAAGAAGAGTCTTTAATCCGGTGTTATCGGCTTTGTGATGCTGGACAGGCAGACAACACCCTCCTAATTTATTCTGTGACAGTGCACCACAGTTTGAGCTCATGAGAAACAACCTTCTCTAACTGCCAGGAAAGCAGGAGGGTTATTTTATAGGTAGATTCAAATTACGGGAAAGAGAGTTGGCAGAATCCATACTTTCAAATCTACACTCAAATGTTTCCTCAGTGTTTGGAGGCAGAGAATAAACATTGATTTCCTATAGCGGAGCTCCTAACTAGACTGAATGGGCTGTCTCTCTGATGGCTATCCAAAGACAAATGGCCCACCAACCTGTCATGCAGGTGGTAAAGAGATCGCCACAGGACACAGACTTGATGGTGACTCCAGACTGACCCTCGAGGAAGCGAGAAATAAACTGAGGCTGCATCTGCTCCACCAAACCTGGAAGACTGGCCTCAGAGGACCCCACTGATGGAGCCTGTGACAAAAAATGTTATGTATACTGATGTTATGTATGTTTATGTTATGTATACTGACAAAAGTATACATAACATCATGTAGATTTTCTATTTTTCCAGGACTTTCCTAAAATTCAAAACATGAACAGAAAAGTTTTCAGTTCTACAAAGTGGTGATGGCTGTTTAGTACTGTACACTATGGAAGCAACCGCAGCAATTTTGTCCTGTAATGTGGATCTTTGAGTCTTTAAAAGCAAACAGAAAAACAATAAATTTTATTAGTGATGTTTTGATTAGCTACAACATGTACTGTCTTGTTTTTTCCAGCTGTCTCTGCATGTTTAACAGGAGAAATATCAATGAGGCCCAGGAGGTGAAAGCAGATCAAAGCTGCTTCTTTCCACTAAGTCAGAGTTGCATGGAAGATTCTTCCTTTATAATTTATTACATCAGCGCCAAAGCAAAAGAAAAAAAAAATGAAAAATGAAATGGTTTACACAGACCTCCCATGTAATCAGACGGCCAGACTTGGTAACTCCCATCTTTTGAGTGCGGCCTAGAGACACCTGAAGTACTTCAGTGTTGAGCATTGGCAGGCGGAGAGGCATCGAGATACCACTTCCCCACGTATACACGGAAGAGAGTGGAAGGGAATGCAGTTTTCCTGATCCTAACCCACCTGCTCTATCTGTTTAGGCCCAAAAAGTACACAGTAAGTTTTGTTTCTGATGCTATGATCAGACTTTTTCAGCCAGAACTACTGTGAAATAATTAAATCCTTCACCTCTTGACCTGTTGATAGGAACTCTCCCTCCTGGTCTACCTTGAGGACCAGTTTGCACAGAAGACAGTGGTTTCTCAATCCTAGAAGAAAAATGTCAGTGGTGGGGATTACTGAAAATAATATACAACCCCAATTCCAAAAATGTTGGGACACTGTGCAAAATATAAATTAAAAAAATAACTCAATGATCAGCAAATCTCATAAACTAATATTTTATTTACCAAAGAATATAGAAAACTTATCACATGTTGAAAATGAGACATTCTACTGTTTCATGAAAAATACTAGCTCAATTTGAATTTGTTTGCAGCAAGCGTCTCAAAAAGTTGGGACAAGGGCAAAAAAAGGCTAGAAAATTAAGTGATACTAAAAAGAAACAGCTGGAGGAACCTGTTGCAATAATTAATTGGCAACAGGCCAGTAATGTGACTGGGTATAAAAACACCTTAGAGAGACAGTCTCTCAGAATGAAGGTGGACAGAGGTTCAGCAACGTGTGAGAAACCGCATCTACAGCTTAGGGAGAAATTTCAGAATGATGTTTCTCAATGTAAAATCAAAAAGACTTTGGAGAGGCACCATAATTGCTGAAAGTTATATACGGGTTTTAGAGCAATATATGCTTCCCTCCAGATGACGTCTTTTTCAGTGAAGGCCTTACATATTTAAGCAAGACAATGCTAAACTGTTTACTGCAGCCATTACAACAGAATGGCTTTGTAGTAGAAGAGTACGGGTCCTGGTCTGGTCTCCCTGCAGTTCGGACCTTTCACCAGTTAAAAACATTTTTAGCATCATGAAATTCAAAATACAACAAAGAAGATCCAGGACTGTTGAGCAACTGGAATCCTATATCAGACAAGAATGGGACATCATTCCTCTCCCAAAGGTCCAGCAGCTGGTCTCCTTGGTTCCTAGATGTTCATGGACTGTTGTTAAAGGACAAGGGGATGATACATAGTGGTAAATGTGGCCCTGTCCCAACTTTTTTGAGATGTGTTGCTGCCATCAAATTCAAGCTAAGGTAGTTGTTTTTATGAAAGAGAATGTCTCACTTTCAACAGTTTCTATGTTTTTGTGTGTTTTTATTTATATTTTACGCAGCCTCCCAACCTTTTTGGAATTGGGACTGTAAATTAAGGCAGATCTCAGAAATCTCAATCTCAAATCAAAACTCCTGTAGATAAAAAGATCTAGCTTATCGTTACTTATGCATAAAGACGTTACCTCCTCATTTTAACGCTGCCTATATCTGTGTAAAGATTCAGCAAGGGCCTGATGCATATGGGGAGAGCCATTATTTCATTGAGTTGAGGCCGTTTGGATGGATCCAGATTGAGCATGTTGAGAATGAGCTGTCGGAGTTCTGGGCTGTAGCGGTCTGAGATCGGAGCAAAAGTCCCACTCATAATCTTTAGAACGAGGGCAGGGAGATTCTGAAAGAAAAATTAAAGAGTGACACATTAAGATGCATTATAGATCAACTTAAAAAAAATAATCCCCAGTCACCTACCCTAAATCCCTGCCAAAGCAAAAAGTTTTCACAGTGCTAATCCACTGCGGAATTGGTAGTGAAAACAGATTGAGCAAAAGCAAAAAGATCTGAATGAATTATTTATTTGTGTGGATATCAAAAGCAGTAGCAATCTGTTTTATGCTTTAATGTGAGACAACCTGGGGTCTTCATATGAAATATTCTGAGAAATATTAAGAATCTCCCATGGCGTACACAGAGTACCTCTGAAGATTGTAATGCCTTTGCAGACAGCTAGAGTTTATAAATTATACATTTAATAATAATAATAATAATAATAATAATAATACTGTGAAAAGAAGCACTAGTGTAGTATTATTATTACATTTAAAAAAGGATCACTATAGACAAAATAATTTTATTACAGCAGCCTCGAAGGCTCTCTTGAGGCTTGCTAGCTCATATAGCACGCAGCCCAAAGCCCAGATGTCACTCTTCTGGTTATACGGCTTTCCTTCACACAGCTCTGGGGAGATGTAGCAAGGGGTCCCAACAACCTGTAGAGTGAAAAAAAGAAGATATTAATTCATACCTGCCTATTTCAGGATTCAAGTATTTACAGCTCTTAAGCAAAGGGAAATCAGCTCACTGTATACGCTTTGCTCTTGCTGACAAGGATTTTAGAGATGCCAAAGTCGCCAATTTTGACAATCATCTGGTGCTTGTCCAGAAGAATATTCTGTGTCTTCAGGTCCCTGTGCAGAATGAGCTTGTTGTGCACATGGTACAGTGCGAGTAAGATCTGCACAAAGAAGTGAAGGATCGTGTCCTCATCCAGCAGAGAGTTACAGCGCTTCTGTATGTAGTCAGCCAAGGTCCCACCTGCATGGAAAAAAATCCCAAAAGAAATAATAAACAACAAAGATGATTTCTGTTGATTAGAACCATAATGAGAAAAAAAGTTACTGGGATGCTGAGTAGTAGTGAGAAGTTGATATCTTAAGATAGCTTTGCCAATTAACATCGAATTTAAAAGGCTTAAGAACACAGCAGGTGTTCCTGTTGCTCAAGTTAAATATCAATGTCAATATAAGAGAGAATGAAGCTCCACAAAATATTCATCTAGCCATGTAAATAAATCATATTTATCCTCTTATCTACAACAAAAAGACTTTTTGAATGTTTTCCCAGCCTGAAGGTCTGAAGTAAAACTAAAACCTCCTTTTGTGATTTTCTTTAATGCCTGGAAACTAATTTTCAACAAAGACAGGCAGGAAATATAAACTGTGTTTCTTCAACATCAGTGGATTTTGCCTGCTAACTTTAATTTAGCGTTTTTTATGAAGACTTAAAAAGACCACTAAATCACAGGAAACTAGAAAAATGCAACATAGGACACAATGATGTCCAAGAGATACCAAAACCAAACTAAGCTACTAAGCCACTTCAATATCGGATGGTGACAAAGATAAATTAAAAAAATGAATGATACGGAAAAATGGTTAAAGGGTTATAAAAACACCAAAATAAATAAGGTTTTGAATTCCATCAAAGCAATATCAGTGCAACAATATTCAATTCATCAATCTATGGCAGTTCCACCTGCAACTCAAGCAACGTTACTGGCCACAAAATTGAGAAAATGTGGTTTAGAAATACGGTGCAGAGCTTTAGGAGTCTTGACAGCAAAGGTTTGGTTGTTAATCTGAAAATATGAAGACCCCAAAGCATCTAGCCTGATGATTTTAGCCTGATGCCATCGCACAGCCTGAGACAGTGGTTGTTCTCATGAGGTCTTCCCAGACCTGACATGGGAATGAGCAAAGGTATGGAGCCCTACAGCACTAAACCACGGGAAAAGTAAACTGCTGTACAATGAACAAAAGGGGTTTGTGTAATAAGATATTACACTGAGGTTACCTGGAGCATACTCCATCGCTATCATGAGGGCCTTGTCCTCCAGGAAGTTCTCATAGTACTCTATAATATTCGGGTGGTTGAGCAGTTTCAAAACCTGACACTCATTCTGAGCTGCCAGACGTTCATCTCGTGACATCTGCTCCACCGGGATCTCCTTCAGGATGACAAAGGCCCCATCACTGCGCCTGCGGCACAGGTGAACGATCCTGAGAGAAATGCAAAGTGGAGAAGAATGAGAGATACTTTTCACTGAATAAATACTAACAGGATAATTTACTGCATTTTAGATGTGGTGATATGAAGCTTTGGCACTGATTTGTTATGCACTGTAGACTGTTTGGGAAAATTTAAAGTAAACAAAGCCAACGCAGTAATGCAACAGTGTGAAATAACTTCAGTCTTTCATTTAATGCTTTTTAAGGTACAGTGCACTAAACTTTTAAAAGAATAAATGACCTTAGGTGAAAAAGTGCCCCAGTCACAGAGTTAAATTACTGCAATCTGTAATCTTAGTATTCCCATACACCCCTGTTACTGGAGAATGAAAAAGGAGAATAAAGAGAAGGGACGCATGTCTGCTCTCATTGTGGGGGGAAACTTAGTTTGTGTTTCTCCCTGGAAGTCAATAATAATTATCAGAGAAGTGTAAATCAGCTGAAAGAAAAGAGAGCACAGTAACTACAGTTAGACAAAAAACATATTGGAGTCTACTTTTCAGCAAATAAAAGGCATTATATTTTATGAAGCTACAAGGTGTTTGGCATGAAAGAACTTCATCCATAAAGCACTGGTAACTAATGACAAACAACTGTATCAGAGAAAATACTGCAAAGTATCCAGAGCTCTAATGAGCCAGTATTTTTGGGGCCGATACCAAATCCAGTTTTTAAGGATTTAAAAATTCATCAATATATTGGCTGATAAGCTTTACAAATACATACAGTATAGGATAGTAATTTTTGAAAAGAAAAAATGATGGCATGATTGTTCATTAACTTTCTAGTGTTTCAAACTAGTTATCAAGTTCACATTAACAGACAGGCTGCTTGCCTTGGTGCCCCAGGCCAGTGGGGCCCCCCAAGGACTAACAAAGTTGAAACTACAGCTGTGACAAAGTGCAAAGTTTACATTGACAGTAGGAGAGACTTGACCTCCCTAAGGGGGCCCCACCAGATTCCACTCACACTCATTGTAAGTGGCGTGCATTAAACAGTCACTCAAAAAAAGTAAGAAATGGGTAGTGAAGCAGATAATAATTATTAAAAATAATGTTGAATGACTGTCTCTCCCATACAACTAAGGCTAGCCCCCATGAAAGACACTTAAATAATGCTAACTTCCACTAGAATCACATTATTTATGTTGTTTATTTTTATGTTCAACGTTAGCTAGCAGAGCAGCATAGTGTTTTTAGGTGTGCTGGCCATGACATACATGAGCTGAGCAGAAGCTAGGAGCTGGAGTTTTAACATTGTTATACTGTCAGTTTATTTATAAAATAATGGTGATGAGCTTTGGTTGGAAGGGCCCCTGTGAATTCTTGCCCAGGGCCCCAACAGACTGTGCACATGAACCCCCCCAATCTACACAGGTGTTATTCTACAGACAGTGCTGCCAGGATTGTAAAGAGTGGGGTCAAAGCCATGTGCTGGACAAAATGTTAGACACCATTCCTGAATTAACTCAAGTAGGGACACATAAAGGGACAATTGTTATACACTGGTCTTACACAGAGCCCACACAGACTGTGTGTCAAAAATATGTGGAACAACAACAGACAGTATTAAAGAATGCCATAGCTACCATGACGTCACTCACTGGTTTGCTAAGTCCAATTTAAAAGCCTTGAGATAAGCATTTTCTTGATCACCAAGTTGGAGTTTTAAAACCAGATGCAATAAGAAAAAAACGGTCTGACTCTGAAACTGCATGCTCATTGACTAACAATTTGTCAGGCACAAGTCATTTGTCAATGATCATGATAATCCTCCTTTCTGAAACATAGTATGAACTAGTTTTACCAAATGAGCCAAATGTTTTATTCAATATGACCCAAAATTAGTGACTGAGACCATAAACTCATTGGAAAGTGTTTGCAAAGGTCAAGTCAGAGAGCCATTTTCCCAAAGAATTCTATAGGATTCAGTCTTTTTGTAACCACAGCTACTGTGGTTATTATACAGAATGCAGGTTTAAGGGACTTCAACACTGGCCTCACTATTCAGACCTGGAAGCTACGTCCATCTTTCATAATCTCTATGGGACAACAGGTAATGTGAGATTTTCTTGCGTGCGTTTGTGTTGTTATCGGATGTTTCACTTGGCTCCTGCCACAGAAGTCACAATGTACAAGGAACTTATGTGTAGTGAAGTGAAACTGAGTATTAAAAAACAATCAACCTGAAAAGTGTCCATTGCAGCCATTAACTATGTTGCTTTTTGATCTTTGATCATTTTTCCCGTCACTCCTTTCCTGTTCAGCCCACATTTCAAGCAATGAGCAATCTAGCTATGCAAAATCTCATCATGCTCAAGCTACCTGCTGCTGGACTGGCTGCTTGACACAAAAATGTCTGTGTAAGTTGCATACACAAAATCCTTCACTCTGCATGGCTAAAGACACAAACTCAGTAGTATGAATTCTGCTTTACACATTAAAATGACTCCCTCAAATTGGCACTCAGTATCAGCAGAAAGCCAAAGCCAAGGACGGGAACTAGAAAAGTCGGATGGGCGCATCCTTAACCCCTTCTGCATATATATATGTTTTAAAAAAGTTATTTGACAGTATAAGCACTGGCTGATGATTTCAGTCAACTAAACAATTGGGCTCAGAAAGTAACTATTTGACATGTTGTTGGATCCCAATTATGGCCCACTCAAACAAAGTACTGGCATTATAATAGTACAGATGTGCAGATCACGACCTTGTGATCTCACGCCTTTAGGACGGTTATAAATAAACTGCAAAAAGAGCAGAGCAGTTCAGGTTCAGGATAAATCCTTTTGCAGTGCATTATTTCATGTAATCTTATGTTTCACTGAGCAAATGTAAAACAATCAGAATACTTTATTTATCCCAGACACTCAGATGCTTAGTCATATATAAATAAATATAAATTTAAAAGGTAAGAAATATGATAAAAATAAATAAACAAATAAACATGTCTGTATAAATTGCCATATACAGCATAAATAACTAAAGTTAAGCACCGTACAATACGTAAAATATGAATATTTACAATATGAAAATGTCAAGGGGTCACAGTGAGGAGTTATAGAGTTTGATGGCCACAGATAGGAAAGATTTCCTGTCGCATTCTGTGGTGCATCTTGTTGGAATAAATCTGCTGCTGAACGTGCTCCCGTGCCTGTCCAGCACGTCATGCCTGTCATTGAAGGCTCAATGCATGAAATGAAAAATTCATTATTAATTCACATTTACATTTACTGTCACTTGTCAGAAATGTTTACTGTTTTAATGACTGTGGGATAGTGTATTATAGTCCATCATCTCCTTTTCTTTCACAAAGATCCAATGCACGTTCCGCAAAAGGAGATGAAGGAAGCACTGAAGAACCTTTTCTGTATGTAGTCTAGGGTGACTAGTTGTTCCACTTCATGTGGGACCGAACAGCATTTTTATCTCTTGTATCACATTTTGATTCTTTCTAGTTTTTAACAGTAAACACTGCAGGAAAAACACTTTTCTAAAGTTTGTCTTTTGATTCAGTGGCTGTGAAGAATGCAGGAAATAAAGCCTTTATGCACAATGTGGAAAAACTGCAAGTCACTACAAATTCACAAGCTATGCAGATTTCTGCCAAAAAGATGGACATTACTACAAATAAAAGAAATGCAACAATAAAGACTGAAGTAGTGTCCCTGTACTGTAGTGGTTTACTATTTGTCTTAAAAGCAAAAAATCCCTTGTTTGAGTCCAGGTGGGTACACAAGCCCCTTTCGCCATGAATGGTTGCATCAGGAAGAGCATCCAGCGTAAAACCTCTGCCAAATTACCAATGCAAATTAATCCACTGTGGCAACCTGTTGGGGAAAATACAAGGGAGCAGCCGAAGGTAGATTCAGCAATAAAGATTGAAAAACTACTAATAAGTAGGTGAAAGGAAGGTGTAAGTTAATTCTTAGTCTTTAAATGTTTCCCTTTATTATTTTTGTTTTTTAATTATGCATGGAGGAGATTAATGTTATGAAGTGACATAGTACATGGCTCAAAAAAGAGATGTGGGGGACTGCATTCTGTTTCTGAGATACTTTTTGCTCTTTGCTATTAACCTAGAGAGGGAGTAGGGAAAGCTACATTCTAATAAAGTGCCCCATAATGTATATTCTTCTTTCGGCTGCCCCCTTTAGGGGTTGCCACAGCAGCTCTTCTGCCTCCATCTCATCCGATCCCTTGCATCTGCTTCTGTCATGCCAACTCTCTTCATGTCCTCCTTCACTACATCCATGAACCTTCTCTGTGGGCTTCCTCTTTTCCTCATGTCTGGCAGCTCCATCTTAAACATCCTTTACACATGTCCAAACCATTTCAACCTTAACTCGCTTTCTTTATCTCCAAACTGCTCAACCTGAGTTGTCCCTCTGATGAACTCCTTTCTAATCCTGTCCACCCTAGTCACTCTCAAAAAAATGTCCCTGCTGGGATTAATAAAGGATTCCGATTCTGATTCTGATTATCAATGAAAATCTCTCTGCTATTTTCATGCCTCCTACCTTTTTGTCAGTGCCACTGTCTCCAAACCATAAATCTCATCACAATCTTGTAAACCATCCCTTTCACTTTTACTGCTATCCTTCTGTCACAAAGTACCCCTGACAATTCTCTCAATCCACTCCACCCTGCGTGCATTCTTTTCTTCACCTCTCTCGTACACTGCCCATTGCTTTGGATGTCTAAGCCCAGGTATTTAAACTTATCCAACTTCACCACCTCTACTCCTTGCAGCTTCATCATTCCAGCTGTCTCCCTTGCATTCCCACATATGCATTTTATCTAAAGCAGTGTATGTACATATTTGTTTACTGTAGTACTTTGCAAAAGTCTTGACCCACCCCTCATTTTTTTTATATTTGGCATCCATGGACCCAGACTTTCTTGTAATTTTTGAAGTGGTCTTGAGCAATAGTTTTCAAAGTTTTTCTTTGGCTATTGTTTTTTTCACTCATTTTCAGTACAGTCCTTGTACCTAACTACTTTCAGAGAAATATTTTTGTTTGTTAAGACACTTAACACGGATCTATGAATGATTCAAGCATTTAAAAAAGGCACCAAACACAAGAGATAAATCAGTGTTATCTCCACACTTAACAAACAACTTAGCAAAGAACCCATTTTAAATAGTATCTTTAACAATTAGTTTACCAGCAGCCTGTTGCAATAACATATCATTTGTTCCCTTTTCTTTAGGCGAATCTAATAAAAATACCACAGATGGCAGTCTGACAGGCATAAAATAGTATCTGTGTGCCAACAAGGTGATTCCCAAAGAGCTGTTAGCTAAAACTTATCTCAACACGGTGTGCAGTGTGTCCTACAACAGATGAACAGAAGCTAAAATTCATGTCCTTAAGAAACTAAAAAAAAAAAAAAAACTCAACAACAAAAAAAAA
>VUQH01057638.1:207-13761 GCA_015106775.1 Etroplus canarensis
TATATGTTTATATGCTGCACCAGGTCCTGGAGAAACGCTATTTCATCTCATCATGTTCTGCGTCAGCTAAATGTGGTTGAAAATGACAATAAAGCTCTTGAATCTTGAATCTTGATCTTCTCTCTCCCACAGTCTGTGTCTCTCTTTGCTCTCCTTCCTCTCTCCTCTGTCCCCTCACCCCCAACCTGTCAAGGCAGATGGCTGCCCCTCCCTCAGCCTGGTTCTGCTGGAGGTTTCTTCCTGTTAAAAGGGAGTTCTTCCTTCCCACGGACTTGCTCATGGGGGATCATCTGATTGTTGTGGTTTTCTCTTTTACACTGTTGTATTGTTACCTTACAGTGTGAAGCGCCTTGAGGCGACTTTTGTTGTGAGTTGGCGCTATATAAATAAAATTGAATTGAATAGTCATGGGGCTCAATCCTCAGTAGAAAACTTCATAGTAGTTCCTTCAGTGGTAGTTTCAGTCTTTTAGAGCCACTCCTTTCCACGACAGCAGTCTTCCAGCCAAACATTCATTAATTCTTTTATCTATCCTTCCACTCCATTTGCTGCATTAATCATTGAATCATCCATCCAAAGCATCCATTTAGTAGACAAAATAATTCAAACATTCCCACTGAATCTGTCTGCCAGTCTCCATATCTGATTAAGTTCACATCCCTAACGGTAAACAGTTGACCAGGCACTGTCCTGCAAGCAGGAATGATTCATAATGAAGACTGTGTCATACCCTTCCTCCTGACAGTGGCTCGTAAACACCCTGCCGTTGCCAGAACAGCGCAGAACAGCAATGGCAGCTGCATTTCCTAAATTGTCAGCAAGGGTCAACCTGAAGAACCTCAAGAGTCAAGACAAAACGTAGACAATATAATCAAAGAAAAAAAAAATCTAGATTTTGTAATCTCAGTGAATTTAGTTTCACTTAAACAGCAACTGAATTACTTGGCCACAGCTTAACAGCTTTCTTGCCCTATTGGACCAACCTGTTGAGATCTCCCTAGGGTCTCACTGCAGCTAAAGGTGCCCCACCCCGAAGGAAAGTGCCTAGCAAGAATCCTAATCAGATACTCGAACTACTTCAGTCGGCTCCTTTCGGCATAGAGGAGTACATCAAGCTCCATTAGGATGTTTTAATTTTTCACCTTATCTCTGAGCCAGATGAATCATACTTTTGGTCAATAACCGACCAAAAGTGAGACTAGGTTGGAATGTAGATCTGTTGGTAATTAAAAGGCTTTACCTTCTGGCTGAGACCTCTTTATTGCAACAGCTTGGCACTGTAGCTGCATTACTGCTGTTGCTGCACCAACTCACCTTTCAAAAGATGTTTTAGGTCTTATAAATGATACATTTTTTGGAAAAGGGTTCCTTCAGTTTCCTAGCAATGTACATCTAGATGTACACCTATGTAAGTGCATGACACAACAATGCTGTTTCACCCATCAGACCCTGTAAAGAATAAATAAAGGAAGGTTTATTTAGTTTAATTTGTTAATGAGTTACACAGGTAGGAGTGGTCTGCAGCAAGGCCACCAACATGTTATGTGATGGACTGTGAGAGGAGAGACGAAAGGAGACTGACAGACTGGCTGCTGCAGTGTCTACAGTAATGCAGCTGCTGTACTGGTCTGTTGTGGTAAAGCGAGAGCTGAGCGTGAAAGCAAAGCTGTCAGCCTTAGAGATAGAGTGGGGAGCTCGGTCATTGAGGACAGGAGTAGAGCAGCTACTCCTTAATAAAAGGAGCCAGTTGAGTTGGTTTGGGCATCTGACCAGGATGGCCCCTGGGAAGCTGAGTGAGGTGTTCCAGGCATGTCCTACTATCAGTAGGACCCAGAGCAACACATGCTGGAGAGATTACAGCTCTCAACTACCTTGGGAATGCCTTGGCATCCTCCTCGAAGAGCTGGAGGAACTGGCTGGGGAGAGGGACGTCTGGGCATCTCTGCTCAGAATGCTGCCCCTACAACCCTGACCTGGATAAGTGGCAGAAGATGTACTGTATGGATGGATAGATGAATGCGTGGAACTAAAATTTGTTTTACCGTCTAAAATTATGTTCATGTTCGAACTTAAAGCCATTAAATGGCTTCCACTTAAAAACTGTTTTGCTTTGCAGTTGTAAAGAAATGAAAATTTGAATTCATATAAGGTAATTCAAAGTGCTTTACACACTGCTTATAATTCAATTCAAAAACTTTATTTGTCCCCTAGGGACAATTCAAATATATAAGGAACCATTTCCAACTACTAAAATACTTTAGGCGATTCAGTTCAAAATAATCCTCATTTATCTCATATTGATCCTTGGAGAATTTAGTCAAGTCGTGTGTGACTTCATTATATTGTCCACAGACTGTGTGACCATACTCAAGTCGCTAACCAGTGACCATACCCTGGATTTGACACTTAGACATTTATTCATTATAACCCAAAATGAGTGACTGAGCCCATAAACTCATCAGGAAATGTTTACACAGGTCAAGGACATGAGCTGTTTTCCTGTATGCTTCTGCAAGACCCCAAGTCATTTTGCAACCACATTATCGCCCCTGGTGGCTATCAGAAAGAATACAGCTTTAAGACACTTTAGGACTGGATTCCTTTTCCAGATCCAGACACTTTGTCTATCTTTTATACTTTCCCTGCCCTTTAAACCAATTTTTTTTTTTTCTGACTGGCTGAGCCCGGCAAACAGAAGGTTTAAACAGCTGTGCTCACAATCAGAGCTGTGTGACCATGTTAGGGATATTTGCACTGACTGACATGTCTGAGACCAAGCAATTAGAGCAGTCTGAAACCTGAGTTTTTGGCTGACTGGGGTTAGTTGTGCATACACAGGCTTCATTATTTGAAACTTGTCTACTTGCCCATGTTTGATATGCGCATCAACAGGCTCCGAAAAGAAAGCATAATAGGTCTCCTTTAACGAAGATTAAAAAGGAAATACAGCATAAAGCATTAAAATGCTCCTCACAGACCTTACGGCCCTTTAGGACATCTTTCAAAGCAAACCTTTTCTTCTCCGTCTGTATGTCTAAAACCCAGAGAATAGATCAAAGCTAGCATTGATCCTCTCCGCCTTCATTCGCCCTATGATCTGAAGAGAAGCACTCTGCTACAATAACCTACGGTACCCACTGGAGGAGCTGATAGATTTTTTTTTTTTTTTTTTAACTATATTCAACGGGTGGGTGTTTTTCTTTTTCACATTTGTTTTGCTTTTAATGTTAAAGGATGCTGGCGTGGTGGACACTTTTCCCAGGCCATGTAAACAGTTAAACTGTATTTATCCAGGAAGTTACACTGAGATCACGATCTCTCTTGAGAGAGATGTGAGAACAAATTGCATAAACATAAGATCAAAATGAAATCAAAACATCCATCACCACACACACACACACACACACACACACACTAATTAAAACATTCACAAATATGATGCCAAATCTAATTTAGTAAAGCTTTAAAGTCTCTCAGAGGATTGAGTGTCTAATCTGTTTCAAGCTGTTATTTCAGTGGCGAAATGCATAACAGTGGAAACAGTCTTCCATGGCTCAGTATTGATAAGAGGAACATTTGAAGTCGATCTGTGATCTGGTGTCATGTTTATCATCTCTGAAGTCAACTTGGGATGATAAACATCTCGGCCACATGAACGGAGACACAAATAATCTGGCGCCATAGATGCCAGAGACCACATCCAGCTGTTTCGTATAACTGACAGAGGTGAGTGTGAAAGCTTTCTGCAGTGATGAATCGAATGCACTGTGGTTGGCAGCTTCGACTGCTTTAAGTGGCAGCTGCATGAGCATCCAATGGGCTGTATAATGATGGTTCCTGTGTTTAAAGGGAGAACAAGCTACAGGAATCCAAGTGACACCGAAGAGATATGTCTATCTCCAGTATGAAAATTATTTGGTCAGGAACCTATAGCATGCACACATAATGGTAAGCTGTTAGAGGAAAATAAATTATAAAACTGAATTTAAAGATTGAATTTGAAAGATTTGAAAGATGAAAGATTGGAATACTTTAAGAAATGCCCTTAGGTTTTTTTACATTTTTATGTGGCAAGAAACAAAATGAGTAAAGGTTTTGCCAGCAAAAATGAGAAATAGTTGCAACAGTTTATTGAAACAAATAGAAATTCAGTACATAAGGCAAAAACAGAGTTTATATAGTTCTAACAAGATTGAAAGTTGACATTTGGTATGATTGCGTTTATTCTCCAACATACCCTCAACTCTCTTAGACAAGCTTTCTCGCCTTTACGAATAGTTCCCCATGATTCTCGAAGGATGTTCCAAAGCTCTACTTTGGATGTTACCTGGCTTTTGTTCCGTTCTCTATCAAGATGATCCCACATTGTCAGTGATGTTGAGATTTATTCATTGCTCCCTTGGCACAGATTTTCACTCCAGAGGGTAATACTACGAAGCCAGATTAACGGGGTTATAAAGTTATGTTGAGTTTAAAGTCAGAAATTCAGTGTGATGAAGGTGGCTCCCTTTTAAGATAGCTGACTCACCAGGGGAACTTATGCTGGACTTATAACCTGGTTTGGAGCATGTTCTGATTTTCTGTTAAAAATTGTCTGGAAGCTCCACACTTTTACTTATTATTTTATTTACAGTATCTTCTCCTTCTCCTTTAGGTTGCTCCCATTAGGGGTCGCCATTTACGCTAGCCTTTACATTCTCTTCTGTGACTCCAACCCTCTGCACGTCCTCCTTCACTACATCCATGAATCCTCTCTGTGGTCTTCCTCTTCTCCTCCTGCCGTTCAGCTCCATCGTCAACATCCCTCGTCCAGTATCCACTATCCCTCTTCTGCGCATGTCCAAACCATCTCAGCCTTGCCTCATTGACTTTGTTTCCAAACAGCTCAACCTGAGCTGTCCCTCTGATGTACTCATTTCTAATCCTGTCCATCCTGGTCACTCCCAGGGAAAATCTCAACATCTTCAACTCTTCCGTCTCCTGTCTTTTTTGTTAGTGCCACCGTCTCCAAACCATGCATCATAGCACGTCTCACTACTATCATATAAACCTTCCCTTTCACTCTCGCCTCTTCTCATCTGTCACAGCCACTCGTCCCTACCTGCACTCTCTTCTTCACCTGTCTTGTGCACTATTCGTTGCTTTGGATGTTTGACCCCAGGTGTTTAAACTTCTCAACTATAGCCGAGTGCTTTCTATATTCTGTGCTGTAGGGATACATTTTGTATATGCAGCCTATTCAGTCATATCTTGCTGTTATCACCAAATGACTCCCAGCTGTAAAGCTGTAGCAGCAGTGTGTGTCGCATTGTCACAGGAATTCACATGAATTGATTTGAGTCAGCAGAGCTTTGACAACTTTCACACACTTTGCTCCTCAGTGCTCGACAACCCAGTTCTGTAACTTTGCATCGTCTGCCACTTTGTGGCTAAGTTTCTGTGGTTCCTAAACACTTCCACTTGGCAATAATACCACTTACAGTTGATTGTGGAATATCTAGGAGGGAAGACACTTCACAAAGTGACTTGCTGCAATGATGGCAGCCTATAACAGTATCACACTTGAATTGAATGAGAATTCTTTAGAATGATTCAATGTTTCACAAATGTTTGCAAAAGCAGACTGTGTGGCTAGGGTCTTGATTTTATACACCTGTGGCAATGGTACTAAAAGAAACCGTTGAATTCAACACTCGTCCGTATAGAGTACATCATAACATTTGTGTTGTATCCCACAAGTCCACAGCTTCTTACTAACACAGATCTGGTGTGTTCTTTCCAGCTCACCACTAACTTAACCAGTGGTTTTAAACTCCATGAAAATGAGATGCATCCCCTGAACTTTTGTTGTGAGTACTTTGCATTGTGTTAATCTGTAAAGCAATTAGGAGCGGGAAAGGCCGATAGCGTCTACATGCCTGAGGATTGATATGCAGCTGGTGCAGGGACTCAGCGCTTCTGGACTCTATCACTCACATGAGCTGCGCTGACAGGAGCTCAATTAACAACCTCATTTCAGTGACATTCAGGACATGTTTGAATGAGATTCTGCTCTTTCTGCATTTCACCCGGACACAGAATGATAATGTTGATACCCTATCCATAATAGGGCAAATGTCAGTCTTGTTCATCACTGCTGTGTAATCAGCCTTACTGAAAAACATTGCAATATGGCTCCATAGGTGCTATAAGGCTCTCTGAGAGCCGCGGGGAAAACATGTCGGTACTTCATTGTAAATCCTACAAGCTCTTGGGCAATATTCATTGGCAGATTTATTTGTTCACAGATCATCGCTTCATCTGTATTGAAGGAGAAGAACATCATCCATCAAATCCTGCATGCACAATTTACGGCTGTTACTAATGAGCTTATATGACTCTGAATAGAAATATTTTTCTTGTTGCCCCACAGCCGAGCCGGAAGTCTTCAGCATATAGTGACAATGAAACGCACACAGTAGGATAACTGATTCGCACTCGGTGTATGCTATATAAATCTTGGCACCGTGGCCCTCAGGAGAAGTTTGGAAATGTTGATGTTGATTAGCATAGCTATGACTGAGCCAAGTCTTTGTCATGCATTTGACATGATGAATCAAGTTCAACATCTGCAGCCACCGGGCTGTCACTACAGAAAGATTTGCCACAGATGAAGTTGATTAGCACATCAAACTGAGGACGTGTGCCTCAACCGCCTCATTTGCTGTGAAAAATATGCCCGCACCTGCTACAAAACTACCACTATGGTCATCACAACCTTCCTCATTTATTTATAGCTTATAGGCAGAATCCCAAATGAAGGCGGAAAGAAGAGTTTTAAATCTGTCGGATTATTAGTCGCTGGTGCGATCTAAAACAAGCTCTCTCAGCAGCTGTCTTGATTATCTCATTTACTCTGCATTACCATACAGAAGGCTTCTATTTGTTTCCTGTAAAGCACTTTTAGTTTTAAGTTGCGGAGTTCTAAATTATTTACAGATACAAACAAATTTATATGTGACACTGTTTTCCCTTCTTTGTTAATTATTCATAAAGCCCAGTTAAGAGGGCAGAATGTGCTTTGCAGTTAATTCTGAGCTGTTAAATCAATGTTTCAGTGGGTAAAACTGAGAGGGTGGTTGTTTCAACACATTAAGTATTGGCTCTGACAGATTTTCTTCTTCACATTAATCATACAGTTAGAGCCACATGTTTCTGGACACTGACACGGCCCTTTTTTACTTTATAGTGCACCAAAACATTCAGTTTACAGCTACATGGGCTTAAAGTTCAGACGTTCAGCTTTAATTCAAGGGGTTAAACAAACATATTGCAGCCACAGTTGAAGCGTTAAGACCATTTTTCTACACAGTCCCCCGTTTTCAGAGGTTTGTTGGACAGTTCACTCAAATGCTGCTTCAGCAAAAAGTGTGGGCTATTTCATCTGTATATCTTCATACACTATATGGATGAAAATGTACTGGGCCATATGTCTTAATCATTGAATTCTAACTTTTCTTTCAGTCCTATTGCCACAGGTGTATAAAATCAGGCTACTAGCCATGCAGTCTTCCCCTACAAACATTTGTGAAATAAAACGTCATTCTAAAGAGCTCACTGAATACGAGCGTGGTACTATAATAGGATGCCATTACCGAAAAAAGTGGGTAAGTGAGTAAGTGGTATTACTGCAAAGTGGATACCACAGCCACTAGGTGGCAGACCACGAAAAATTACAAAGTGGGGTCACCGGGAGCTGCGGTGCATAGCGTGTAAAAGTCACTGCCGTTCTCCTGACTCAGTAACTGACTTCCATACGTCCTCTGGCATTAAACATCAGCACAAAAACTGTGTGCGGGCAGCATCATGGCATAGGTTTCCATGGCTGAGCAGCTGCAGCCTGAAATTACCAGACACAATGGAGTGGCGTCCAGCATGCCGCCATTGGTCTCTGGAGCATAAGCATAAGTAGAACTGTGTTCCGTGGAGTGACAAATAAAACTTCTCTCTCTGGCAGACCAGTGAAGAGAAAGCTTAATACTTCAGCTTACCAAGTCACCCCTCAGAAACACTCAAAAATCTAGCGGAAAGCCTTCCCAGAACATTAGAAGCTGGTTTTAGCTGCCTATGGATTTAGAATGGGATGTCGTAAAAGCTCATGTGTAATGCATGCTTGGTCCAAAACTTTTGTCTACAACATGGCAATGAAGTTATAAAGGATGTTATAACTGTGAACCAGCAACATACAAAGCAAGTGAAACAGACCATCTTTAGGCTTCCAAAAAAAGCCATCCATGAGAAAGATTATAAATGGATACATCAACAGTTTGTTGCATTTTCATTAAAAAAGCACATAAATACAGTAACATACAAAGGCCTAGACATCCTTAGATGACCACAATGTTGGATGATCAAAGGATCCTTTCCATGGTAGAGGAAAAACCCCTTCACCACATCCACCACACTGAAGAACACTTTTCACGGGTTTGTAATCTAAATTTGCCCGGTCTACTACAGACAGAAAAAGTTGCAAGAGAAATACAGAGAGTTCAATACAAGATTCAACCACCGAACTATCCTATGAAAAAAAGGTCTGATTTGTCTTTGCCACATAACATCACAAAATAAGCTGCAGTAGCTTTCAAACAGCGTTCTTTGGACAGGTGAACAAACCAGTACCAAAATGACACTCAGACAGAGAAGTGTCATTTGTCACGCCACAGAACACATTTCCGCTGTTCCAGAATGACACCAAAACATACTACACCACTTGTAATACATAGTGGACGCAGCTTGATGGATAAACATGTGTCTACTCAGATTTAGCCAAATGCAGAAATGCTGACTGGATGGTATTTACAGTACAGATAGAAAATGGTGCAACCCAAAGAGTTTCTTAGACTTCTGACAACTGAGCTCTTGTTTGGGGTTAATGGGATGCAACGGGTTTCTGTTAAACAGAATGAAGCATAAGGTGCTTAATTGCCAAATGTCCCTGTACAGTATGAGGATACAGGGTCTCCAGTGGTTAAGACAAAGAAGTAGATTATTCTGCAATAACCAAGTCAATTAACTGACCTCAACCCAGTCAAGCATACAATTCGCTTGCTGAAAACTCACAAACTAACAACTGAAGGCAACTGTAGGAAAAGGCCTGACAAAACATCACAGGGAGGAAACCCATGAATACCAGACAGGTAGTCACTAGTTGCAAAACATTAAACATTCAAAACAAAGTTACTTTCACATACCATTTTAGTACCAGGTTGGTCCCCCTTTCTGCCTTCAAAACTGCCTTAATTCGTTGTGGCATAGATTTAACAAGGTACTGGAAACTTTCCTCAGAAATTTTGGTCCATATTGGAATGCTGTAGATATGTCAGCTGTGCATCAATGATACAAATTTCCAGTTTCACCACATCCCAAAGGTGCTCTATTAGATAGAGATCTGATGACTGTGGAGGCCAAGTAAATAAAGTGAACTCACTGTCAACTTCAAGAAACCAGTGGCATGATTTAAGCTTTGTGACATGGCATGCTATTCTGCTGGAAGCAGCCATCAGAAGATGGGTATGCTGTGGTCATGAAGGGATGGACATAATCAGCAGCAATACTCAGATGGACTGTGGTGTTTAAACTATGCTGGTTTAGTACTAAGGGGCACAAAATGTGCCAAGAAACTATTCCTCACACCACTACACTACCAGCAGTCTTAAATGATGATACAATACAGGAAGGACCCATGCTTTCATGTTGTTTCCACCAAATTCTAGCTCTACCATTCAAATGTTGCAGCAGAAATTGAGACTTATCAGACCAGGCCATGTTTTTTCTTATCTTACGCTGTCAAATTTGGGGAGGCAGTTAAAAATTGTAGCCTCAGTTTCCTGTTCTTGTCTGTTGGTGGTGTCACCCAGTGCGGTCTTCTGCTGCTGTAACCCATCAGCTTCAAGGTTCAACATGTGTGTTCAGAGACGCTCTTCTGCGCACCTTGGTTGCAACGAGTGATTATTTGACTTGCCTTCTGATCAGCTTGAAGCAGTCTGGCCATTCTTCTCTCACCTCTGGCATCAACAAAGCATTTTCTCCCAGGAAACTGCCTCTCAGCGGATATGTTCTCTTTTTTGAACCATTCTCTGTAAACCCTACAGATGGTTGTGCAGAGAAGTCCCAGTTGGGCAGCAATTTTTTAGATACTCAGGCCAGCCAGTCTGGCACCAACAACCATGCCATGTTCAAAGTCACTCATATCACCTTTCTTTCCCATTCTGTTGCTCGATTTGAACTTCAGCGGGTCGTCTTGAGCATGTCTCCATGTCTAAACGCACTGAGTTGCTGCCAGGTGATTGGCTGGTTGCGTTAATGAGCAGTTGAACAGGTAATCATACTGAGATGGCAAATAAGTATAAACAAACAAACAACTTTATTAATCACCAGCTGGGAAAATTGGAATTGCTGACACTCCTTACAGATTGAATGCACACACACACACACACACACACACACACACACACACAATTCAATGCAGTAGGACTACTTCACAGATACAAGCATTATATTTATTATTGCGTCTAATTATGTGGCTGTAATTTGTCAATGGTTAATTCAGTACTTTTGTTCAACCCCTCATATCAAAGCAGAAAATCTGCACTTTAAGCCTTCATTCATCATTTAACTGCAACTTCAATGTTTTGGTAAACAGCTAAAAAATTAGAATTTGTGTCCGCATCCAAAAATATATGCCACTAGCTCTCTATACTCTGATATTCAGCTGATGCTGTCTTCTCCTGCTCAATTTTATCTATCTTGTACAGGATTACTCACCTTAGCTGGCGTGGTTATACATCGTGATTGAAAGTTTATCTCACACTCTTGCATATATACAGGATTTTTATTACATTTTAATGGCAAGCAATTTCCAGACCGTCTCAGAGTGAAGGAATATGAGTTAAAAAGGAACCAGGTCACAGAGTCACATTATTGTTGGACATCCTTGGACAGCATTTCTAAGCAATGTAATTTCAAAAGGAAGAGCTTCTGCACCCGAGTCTGTTTACTTTCACCATTAAATCTGTTATATCGGTGGTGTTAGTAGTACTGGATGTAATTATAGACTTGTTTTGTTTTGACGTGTAAGCTTGTGGATACATGTAGCAGCAAACCTTTTTGTGGGGGTAAAGTACATAGCCAGAAACAATTTATTTTTTCCTGTTAATCAGGGTTGCCCAAGAAGAGTAGATCCAATCTAACAGAAACAGGAAGCACAGCAGACTCCAGATCCAACCTTTGAGGGTGAAAGGAGAGTGACTTTGATAAGCTCCCAATTACCTGAGCTATCTCAGCACAATAGTCCACCAGTGTAGATGCCGTAGTATTTATGCACAGTATTTATGGTTTAACTCAATTAAGGAGGGGAGTCAAACAAGATCTGGTCAAACTCAAAATCATTTTGTATTTAGATAAGCATGAAATCATTTTTTGAGGCTCTTTTCGTCACAGGGTTTATTAAATTACTTTGATTAACGGTTAAGTTGGTATGAGCATAATTAAGGGATAAGTTCGGGCAAGTTCACATAGTTCAACATAATTTAGAGGAAAAGTAAAGCTAATTAGTTTTCTCTTCCTCTTCTTCACTGCCTTAATTTGAAAATAAATACATCTAATCAGTTGCAATGTGAGAAATTAATTTGAAATAAATCCTCAGAGGATTGTGGAAAAATAGCATGGGGATCTGAGATGTGTTTTTATTGAGCTTCATTAGCTGCAGGGTCCCAACAGATATATTAAGGCAATTTCTCAGATTTACCCAGCTGCAAAGTTACAGTAACTCATACAAAACAAACACATACACTTAGCTGCTGCCTTCATCGGTGCATTGAAAGAAAAAGCTAATGCAGTATAACGTAACAGTAATGGTCAGTGATTAGGAGAGGAGCTGATTCAGCTTTATGATGAGAGCATGTGCTTTGCATTATAAAGAGACCGGTTTCTGTTATTTTCACTGATGTATACAGAGTGAAGTCAGTGTAGAGCTTAATTTATACCTCTGTGGTGAGTCTTTAAAGAGCCTAGGATGCAGTCTATGAAAGTGGCTATTGTTGGCATTTATACCTGTGTGTTGTGTGCATGATGTGTAGTTACATTTCTAGGGAAGTACACATCATGTCATGCCATGGGGTACTGGATAATGTTTTGCACTTACAGCCATGCTGACTTAATTCAGAACCATAAATCCACTGTAACACAGCACAAATTACACCCTGCAAAAAAACTTAAATCAGCATCAACAAAACCAAATATATTATTAGTGATAGTAATGTTATTGAATTGGACTGCATTTGTTTTAGCTATTTACAACTCTATGCCTAAGAAAACCCAAACAAAACAAAATCAAATCAAAACAAAACTGCAGGCTACCTAAATGAGTACAAATGGCAACCTTCAGGACTGAAAAATGAAACCATTGCGGAAGAGGCAAGAACTGTCGTTCCTGGAATGGCCAGTTGAGGCCAGCATCAAAAGCGGGTCAGTCTACACTGACCGGTGCTTTCGGCTTCTTCTTTTTTTTTCTTCTAAGGGATTCGTCACCACAACAAAAGAATCTGCATATGTGATTTGGCACAGATATCCATGTCGGATGACCTTCCTGACACAACCATCCCATTTATCCGTGGTTGGGATGAGCACTAGGAGTACACTCGCTTATGACCTCCAAGTGTCTCCTGGCTGCAAATCAGAGACCTTTCACATGTGAGATGAGTGTGTAAACCACTACAGTGTGGAGGACATACTGGAAAATATTCCAGCAAACATTATGGAAACACTGAAGTTATCTCCCGAGTCAAAACTTGTCACACTGCAATAGCAAAAAAATGTTACTTTTGATCATCAAATGTTGTCATTGAGTCCATATAGAATAATGGTCTATTCATTTTACCTCTTTTGCCTAGGGCTCCACCTGCTGGAGGGGGGGGGTGCTGCTGCAAAACACAAAAATACCAAAACATTATTTTGGTCTTTGCGATGCATGGCGGTCATATCACCCTACACTCAGGGATTACACCTTCTTTTCACCAGTGCATCACTCATATTCTCGATTAGACTACTTTTTAGTCAATAGCACTAGTATGAAGGACCTCACACACACTCAGATTCATCCTATCACTATCAGTGATCATGCATTGGTGTCTGTCTCTATGTCAATTAAAGGAATTACACCACCAGTTAGGAACTGGAGATTTAATACATCATTACTTAAAGATGAGGATTTGATTAACTATCTTAAGAAGGAATGGATAAGATATTTAGAAAATAACAATCTGCCATGTGTTCTTTGGGAAGCAGGAAAGGCAGTAATACGAGGTAAAATAATATCTTATAGTTCACATAAGAAAAATAAAGAAAAAACTCTTATACTAGAATTGGAACAAAAAATCAAATCATTAGAAACTGCCTATGTGGCCTCACCACAAGAGCATATAATTAACAAGTTGAGAAAACTAAAATTAGAATTACATGAAATAATTGATAAAAACACACAATTTATGATGCAATGACTGCGTTTGGAAAATTTTC
>VUQH01057639.1:0-17493 GCA_015106775.1 Etroplus canarensis
CCAAGAAGGAGAGTGATGGAGTGCTGCGCCAGATGACCTGGCCTCCACAGTCACCTGACCTAAACCCAACTGAGATGGTTTGGGATAAGATGGACCGCAGAGTGAAGGCAAAAGGGCCAGCAAGTGCTCAGCATCCCTGGGAACTCCTTCAAGACTGTTGGAAAACCATTTCAGGTGACTACCTCATGAAGCTTATTGAGAGAATGCCAAGAGTGTGCAAAGCAGTAATCAAAGCAAAGGGTGGCTATTTTGAAAAATAAAATCTAAAACATGGTTTGAGTTATTTCACACTTTTTTCCTTCACTACATAATTCCATATGTGTTCATTCATAGTTTTGATGACTTCAGTGAGAATCTACAATGTAAATAGTCCTGAAAATAAAGAAAAACCATTAAATGAGGAGGTGTGTCCAAACTTTTGACTGGTAGTGTATACAGTTTTCCATCTACAGACAGAAAACTATATAATCAATATAAAGGAATGTGAGTGCTCAGCTGTAAAAACTAATGAAATTTTCAATAAGGAAGCAAGATAATAGTTTTCTTTTTCAATTGCCAGCTAGGCAACTGCATCCAGTGTGGGCCAGGTTTAGAAGCACTGTGCATCTGAAGCACTGGTGTCATCAGTAAAAAAATGACAACACAGATGGTCCTGCTGTCCACAGGGGAACCACCATACAGACTGTAGGTTTAAATATAGCATAAGTGATCATATTGGGAAAGTAGGAAACAATTAATTACTCCACTGCTGTATGAAGGAAATAGATTTCACTTCATACAATGGAGCAAAAGAACATGCGATTATAAAGCATTTATGGAAGGTGAACACCAGTTTCAGAAAAATGTTGATCAAAAACGCTAAGTTTCCAATATAATTCAAAGAAAATATAAATCTTAACAATACCAGTATTTATTTAAGGAAATTAACTTGACATTAACAATGCTCTCAGACAATGAAATATTTATATTTTTGTTGCAATCTTTTATATATATCGGTATCATTTTTTATGAATGATTGAAAAAGAGAAAATTCACAAACAAGGTTGTCAGTAAATTGCAAAAAATACATTGATTACACTGAACACATGTGCTGTCTGCTGTCTGTGTGTGCATGTAACATCTTAGAGGTACATGACAGGAACTTTGTCTAAGCATTATACAAGTTGCTCTTGTATTGCCTTGATGGGTGTCATTGTCTGTGTTTTTTAAAAGTTTAGGTTATTTTTATAATCCTATTTCTGGATAGCCTGCTCATGCTCTGTCTTGTGTTGTTTGGGCTTTTAGTTTCCTAGAGTTAGATGTTCAGTGTTATTCTTGGCCTCCATTATAGACTCAGTACTGTTCTTGTTCATTCCATTTAGTACCTGTAGGTTTTAGACTCATCATGTTCAGTTAATCTTCTGGTTTTAGTAATGTTCTGTAGTTTCTGAGTTGTCTTTTCATTGTGTTCTAGTATCTTAGAGTTCAGTTCCAAGCAGTGATGTTTTATACTTTTCCCCCACCTTCCCTGAGTCTTCCCTGAGTCTTCCCTGTGTTTTGTGTCACTGTGTTTGAGCCTTGTGCATTTCCTGTCTAATTTTGGTATCTGTTATGCCCTGTGATTTGTATTTTTTTTTGCTTCTTGTCATTGTCTCACCCGATTCCATGACTGTTATCACCTGTGCTCCCCTTCCTTCTGTAGCTTGCTAGTTGTCAGTCTCAGTCTATTTATACCCCAGTCCCTCTTCTGGTCATTGTTGCATAGTGTGTTCTCCTGCTCTCTGTGTTACCTGTTCAGCCTCACTTTCATGGGCTTATCAGCTTCAGTAAAACTCACTTTGAGTTCCTCACCCTGCTTCCTGCAGTCTTGCATTTGGGTCCTCAAATGCTCCTTGCCCCACATACTGAAATATGATGGTGGGTGTCATAGCATCACTTCCCAGAGTCAGTGTTGCTGTTGTGGCTGAAGATATTTCTTTTCTTAATATAAGTAAATTTGTTTTGATATAAAGAAAACATCTGATTGAACTGTATATAACTAAAAGCACAATAACCTGGTTGTTTTTTCATTGAATATTTTATTTTACTTTACACCATTTTACACCACACATTATTGTATTACAGTTGTAAGTCATTATTTGTGACATTATTTGTGAAATCCATGTGAACAGAAAAGCTACACAAACAGTGTGTATATAAATGACTGAACTGTCTTGACATCTGATTGCCACTGTCAGCCACAAGGCCTTTAAATTTTTAACCAAACCTTTTGTAGTCTAGAGCAGTAAAAAATTAATCACTACTCGACATGAGAAAATTATTCTGCCTTCATTTTATTTTTTTCCTTTCACTTTGGCTGTGGCCATTAATAGCACAGTCACTGTTACCCGGACAGCGTGTAATTCCTTTTGACTTTCCTTTCCATTTGCCTGGAGGATAAAGTAGTTTAAAACATTTCTGCACACAGAAGCATGGCTAACAGGTAATCTATCTAATTATGGCAAGGGAGGGGTTCCCCTGTAAAATATTGAAGAGCTTCCATAACCTCTGTTTCACCCTCCCTGTATACAAGCCTGTAAAGCAGATGTACTCTTAGTGATAGAAGGACCTAAAGGTTAAAAGTGCAGACATTTTAAGCTTGCTAAGTGGAGGAATAGGATCTTTATCTTCTTGTTTCCACCAGTGTCATTTCAGAGACCATACAATATCCCAATGATCGCATGAGATAATTGAATTGCAGTGGTAAGAAAAGTAAAAGGAATGCCTTGTAACATAATAATCCAATACAATAGCTCTACAGTATAAAGTATAGATTCTATTATGTTGGAAAGATTTTCTGAAACATGATGAAAAATAGTCAGACAATTCTCTTTCAGCAAAAGTATCAAATATAAAGCTTGTATCTATTGTGAGTATTTAGTCTTCTATCATCTTTAAGCGAGATGGCTGCTCCATTATTTACAATTTTTTAATAAATATTTGTCTTGATATAATTTACTATATTACATGGTCTGGGTGAAAATTCAGTTCTGATTTGCTGAATGATGTTCATTATTCATCTACCGCTACTCACTGGAACACAGGACAGTCCCACAATAATGATAACAAACACGTCATGGATGCAAGGGTAATCTGCAGGCTTATGGGCTACATTATTGCAGTGGAGACAAGAATGAAGTCACATCTCGTCTTCTTCCAGTGTCCTGACAAACTACTTTTTATGGCTAGTCTCCAATCCATGATCTGTATGGACCAGAAAACTCTCCTATTGACAAGTCATATCTTAACTGTATCCTATTTACTTAAATAATGAGCAGTGTTTACATTGCCTTAGAGCTTTATGGAATCATAATGAATTAATTATTAGAGAAATCATCATGTTTTCCATAGAAACAAGTTATAGCTCATGAAACGCTTTTGAGTTCAAAATGACTGAAAATATAAATTAATGGTTTTATTTCTTTTCCTTATTTATTTTTTGCTAATCAAGGATTCTTCCTTGTACAATGCATTAAGACTATCTTCTCATGAGGTGGGCTGCTGATATAATTCTTATTGTAAAACAGACTAATGTCCTTGCTCAACATACACTACTTAAAGGTTATGAGCACTAACAATAAATTTCCAAAACAACAAGTTTATTTCATTTAATTTCATATATTATTTTAGTCTGATGTCTGGTGTGACAACCTATAAATCAAACCCAATGTTCTTTCTTGTTTTTAGTCAAAATTAAAAGTGTGTTAACATGATCATGATCATTTTTGAGTCCTGTTTAATCTTTCATTAACAAAAGAAAATAAAACATTTCCATTAACTAATGCTATTTGGGAAATGAAGAAAAAAGTTGAATATCCTTTGTAATTTCAGCCTCATAATACTGTACATTTATTTTTATAGTATAACTATGTCAATATCAAGATGCTAATGTATAAATATTACTTTAACATTCTTACTATGAATGGGTCATTTCTTTTTCATTTTAAAACGGATTTAATCACTTTGTCCAATGCATGTTTCTTTTGTTTTGTTTTTTGTAACTCAGTGGAATTATGTTATGATAAGCACTGTCCGGCAAACATTTCAGTGTTGAATAACCAGGCAGTTTTTCATCAATGTCTGGTCATGGTTAAAAATTTGTTCCAAAATGAAAGTTAAACCAACATTGTGGGCATTCCCTCCATACCAGATGGATGTCATTTTTAAATGCTGCCGTGGCATTGTTGTTATAGTTTCTAGCAAGAGAAAATTTGTGTTCAAAAATTGTTTTCTACTCTCTTTATCAGTTAGAACAAATCCATATAACCAAACCATTCTTGATAGAAAGAATGAAGAAAAACAAAAACCCAGGAAGGTAACTTGAACTTATGGCCTCTATCACTGCAGCCCATTTCTTATTCTACTGAGCTATTTTGTTACCCACTTGCAATTGTCGCATCCCTACTCATAACACTGATATCAAGGACAGAGAACCAGTGGTTCTAACAGTCCATCGCATTAAGTTCATTATGCAAAGATGCAATTTAGATTTGCATAAGCATGAATAGTGTATAAGTGTTGTGTATTTTTTTAAAAGACAGGCTACAGTAAAAGTAATCTGTGTACATGGAGAAAACATTGTGTTGACGTCTGTTTATAACCATGTACCAACCAGATTGGTTGTTGCTGAAAGAAAGAAAGAAAGAAAGAAAGAAAGAAAGAAATTCTTTCATTGCATTATAAAATCTACATTTCTTACTCTGTAAGAGACGATCTGACCTGACCTCTTTTCTACATTTAGACATCATCAACATCTGACTGTCTGCAGTTCAGTTTCTGCTGTTACTACAAACAGTTTTGACTAGTGGAGCTAACGCTGAGGTTTCTATGTCTGCCAGGTGTTTCGAAAGTGACACAGTCAAGGGTCTGTCTTTTTATACATGCTGTGTTTCAGATGAGTCCAATTTTCTTCTTCCAGACCAACTTTAAAAAAACACAACTATGGTGAAAACAGCATATGTACTTCAAACACCTTCTGTGCTTTTTTGTTGCAAAGTACTCCTCACAGGAGTCATCTTGAGGAACACTGTCCCTTAACTATTGTGACACTGGTATGTATAAAATGAAAATAAAAAAGGGAATCTGAGCTCGTTAGTAAATTTTTTTCAGTAACAGCATACAGATTTGAGTAACTGTAATTTTACTAAATAAAAATAATTTAATATCTAATGATAATATTGTACATAAAATATAACATTTTTAAATGCAAAGCAAAAAATAATATATTTTTTTTTAAAAAGCAACATTTTTAAAAGTCTATTGCCTTGAAAGTTTAAACTTTCTTTTCTTTTCTTTTTCTTTTTTACAGTAAATGCTGTTTTTTAAGATGCTTAATGGTACTATGTCAAAGCATCATGCAGCACTTACCAAAATTGTATGGATTACAAATGGGTTGCCCCAAAACAAATCTGAAACTGAATACCTGCATAATGAAACTGACTTTCATAAATGACATTAATTATTCACATTCTTATCCTTCACATAGTCAATGGATTGTAAAACTTGAATTTTATTTCCAAAAAAATATAACTTGACACTGATAAACAACTGGCATGTACTTCATAAACAGCATCACAATTGTGTGTGTGTGTGTGTGTTTCGTAACAATTATTCAGTTAAACAAACAAAATAATGGTAGAATATAATGTTTGATACTGTATATGACTAAAAATAAAAATGAATTTTCAGTGGAAATGGTAGCAGTTACTGGGAAAAAAACAGTTTGGTGTCGTGACTTGTTGACGGTATCTAGCAATAGTACCATTACTATTTGTTTCTTAACATGTGCTATTAAACTTACGTATCTGGTTGTGCCATAGATAGATCTAAAATCTTTCAGAATTAAATTATAAAATGAGTTTTCTTCTTCTGTTTTGTTCTCAGTCCTTTTTTCATTTCATTAACATATGTTATGTATTGTGTTTCTCACTTAACCTTAGCGCTAACACAAGCGCAGTATTATTAACTTGATTTCAACTATGTTGTACAGTTATTGCCAACCCTTTTGGGGACTAGGGGCAAGTTTCATGAGTGTTGCTGGGGTTCAAAGAGATCAGGTGTAAGTATTTGACCGCGCACAAGGGGGATCTTTCTTCCTAAGATGAACGGAGAAATCTGGTATCAGCAGGTCATGTGTAATAAGCATTTATGATTAATGTCTTTAAAGAAGAATCACCTAAGGGACTCTTTAAGCTGATTAGGACACCAAGCTGTGATATGATGAATGCTCACTTTTGAGTAAAAATACACACTCTGAGTCCTTTGGCATATGGGAGACCTCCTTGCTTGCCTAATTGCCTCAGCCAGCAAAGATGATTCATTTGATCCTTGTGATCTATTTTTCTAAGTGGAACACATGTAGAATCACACATTTTAAATAAAAAGTCAAGCTTTATCGTTAATGATATTTTATCCAATGTCCCCCTTGGATTAATAAAGTATTCTGATTCTGATTCTGATTCTAATATTTGTAACTTACATTGATGAGGTGTGTGCAAATTTTCTTGGCTGCATTTTTTATGACTGGAGATTCCAACTACCTCTGACAATCTGATGTTTGTTTTTTAGGTGGGGAGGGGGCTAGGGTGTGTGTGTGTGCGTGTGTGTGTGTGTGTGTGTGTGTGTGTGTGTGTGTGTGTGTGTGTGTGTAAACCACAAAGGCACATTCTTTCTGGGTCTAAGCCATTCCTCAGGTTTAGTGTGCATAATATTAATACATCATCCACAGAACTCAGCCACTCCACGTAGCTGTTTGATGGTACCTCTTATAATGATCACAGCTAATTTCTCCATGCAATGTTCATTGATAGTCAAATGAAATGAGATGGGGTCACCCAATCCACCAAAGTGAGATCAGCTTGATTACATGTACAGTAAGAGGACACAGCACAATGATTTAGGTTCTATGAAGTTTTCATAAAACAGTGCAATTAGATTGTTGAATGTATTAGAATATTATCCCACTCTTTTTGCTTAAATCAAATTTGTAGTCTAGATGTTTGTACCTGCTAATAATGTGATGGACTGAGTGTAATGTGTGAAATGTCTCAGTCTCCTGATGACTAAAACCAAGTTAAAATCATCCTCCAACATCTTTATTAAAAAACATACCAGAGCCCCAAAAACCTGTCAAGATGCCACAAATCACGGATGTTGAGTTGAGTTAAAAAAAAAAAAGCTAGAAATCTGATAACAGCCCAAGAAAATTATTCAGACCACTTCCAAGAGATGGACAGGAGAGGATGAGAATGACTGAAAAGAGCTACAAAAAACAACAAGATTTAAGGGTTTGCTGTAGCATTTTATATTTCAGATGTATAACAGAAAAGGCTTCAAAGCTAATGATTTTCTTCTCCTTAAATGATTAGTTTCTCAGTGCCTCTTTCCTAGCCAGATTAGTCTGAAAAGATTTTCTATCTTCACAAAGTCAGATGTTTTAAAAGGGGAGTTAGAGTTAGGATGCTTTTGTTTGTGACAATTAATTTTGAGAGAAATCATTATTCTGAATTACAGGAAAATGTTTTCCATGAGCCGTGAACTGGCAAAATGTCCATTCATCAGCAAATGTTCATTTGCAACGGATTACTTTGTTTACAAATATCCACATCCACCAATATGATACCTGCTCATACCCACTAAACTACAGTTGGGATTTTAAAATTCCCATATCTTTAAGCATTTAAATTACTTAGTCATTATTGACCAAAAGACTTGGAAAGCCAACAGTGATATAAACACAAGTGATATACAACATAAAATTCATAAAACATGAGACAGAACATATTTGCTTTTTTGAAATAATGATAGATGATCTGTCATCTAACCTTAATTATAGCAAAACCAAACCACACACAAAACTTAGGAAATAAAGCTAAGTCACCAGCATAAAAGTCCTAACATACTATACATCTCACAATTTGTAACCTTAAACATGAATGACATGGAGATTTCACATACAAACTATTGTTACTACCTCTAATCTGAGGACAGATTAAGCAAATTGTTCCATTTGTTCCATTTTAGTAAAATGATGCTTTGTTACATTTCCTCTCTCTACTCCTTTCATTTTCAAATAAGTAAAGAAAAAAGAACAAGATGTATTATTTTCTCATTTATTCTCATTTCTCAAAACGCCTGGCCTCCTGTTGGTTGTGAGGACCAGGGATCTTTGACCACCACTATGACTGCAATTCCTCCCACACAGGGGAGAATAGCATGACATTTACCAGAGCTGCAAGGTGGTAATACATTAATTTATTTATTTATTTTATTTTATTTTATTTCTTTTTTTTTTTAAAATGGCAGGGCTAGAATATGCAGGGCTGAAAGAACCCACGCTGGGCCCCACTGGGACTCCTTCACACTAGCTTGCTAAGCTCATTCAGATGGGGGCAGTAATTACAGGCATGGAGGCAAAGCTGAACTAATTCAAACAAGGTGTAAAGCACTGGCAGACCAAATGTTGGTAAGTTTGCTGTTGCTGTAATTTAACTATAACCATTATATAGCTGATGTTTTTAATAGTTCTACTGATTTAGAATGACCACAATGGCCTCACTGTCTACAATGATCAATCTAAAAGTGACTTCTTCACCTTGGAAATAATTAACAATTTTTCACACATATTGGCATCAAAGACATTTTTTTTTTTGAGAAGGAAGTTAAGGATAGACTGCTCTGGAAAATACAAACACAATTTTGGATTTTTCTACTTAACTGTGAGCATGCCAAACTATATACAAACATACAACAGTGGAAAATAATGAGTTGCAATCAGGCCAGCCATTATTTGGATTTTCACACACACAGTGAAGTATATTTATTTCTATCGACAGACATTTGTCCATGAAAATATTATTAGTGGAACACCACTGGGAGCAGTAACCTCCAGCTCAGAGACCATATTTTCTGATTTTAATTGGATGTCTTCACAGTAGCATTAAGAGAAGTCTCTGTTGCAATACAAAGGGGAAAAATGGAGAATACCATTGTTCTTTCATTATTCCTTTAAATACTTAGAATTGTTCTACGGCATTATGAGAATTTTAGTAAACTCTGATTACTATACAGTCACTTTTTAATGTAACTAAAGAAGGAACTGGTTTTACTACTTTGTCTACTCTCTAAGAAGTCTGCTTGTCTGTCAGTTCATTTATTGCTTAAGCAATTTCAAATATCTGAGACAGCTACCAAAAACATCATCTCAGTAGGGTGGCACTGAAGCAGTCATAATCAAAATCACATCACAGCATCTTTGATATGAAAGTTGACCCCCCTGTGAACATGGAAATCAATCTCTTTGACTGGCACTGAGATTTTTTTTTCATTACATGAGTACAAAAATAGTGCTTATTCTTCTTTTATTCTCATTGTAAATACAGTTGTATTACTGAAAGGCAACAGTTCTTATTTTTTTTCTTTTTCAAATAGTGGTCTTTCTGATGCATTGCATAAGCAGCAGAAGACATTGTGGTGGAGTACAGGCATGTCTGTGGAAAATATATCATGGAAAATGTGGCAAGGGGTAGAAATTAGTTGAAAAATTACAAATTCAAAGAAAAAAGAGAGATTTGTTACAAATTACCCTATTATCCTAAAATTATAGCATATGAATGTCTTGTCCTCTAAGATAAACCTTCAATTTTTGTTCATTTAAATGAAATTGTGGTATCATACAGTGGTGAAATGAATAAAACAAATCTCTTTAAATAAATAAAAATATGTATGAGTTCACTGAACATATGTACACATTATGTAAAAAGAAATACTGCAGGTAAAAGTACACATTACAAGTGTAATTATTCAGGATGATTCAGGATTGTTTTGCACACTCTAAATTTAAAGCATTGCGTGTATCATTACATGTTTTAAAATTTTGTTTTCTGTCTGTAAAACTGTACTACTGGTAGAAACCACAAAGCTACAAAAATTGCCCTTTTTTATTCTCACTGCTGTTTTTTGGTGAGGTTTTGAAGTGAAATCTCAAACTTCTGCACTACAGAATACATTAGACCCAAGTCTAGCCTTGACACTGATCCTCTGCTGACAAATACAATCATATCAAGTTCACTAGGTGAAGGTGTTGTCCATGCTAAGTTATGCACTTAATGGATATGGTATAGAGTTTCAGGTTCCTGTTGCTGCGGAGGTTGGAGGCCTTTAAAAGCCACCATGAGCTAGTTATTCAGTACTGATCTCCTTCCTGGCTGTAATGTATCTTACCATGGGGTTTCTCTGAAAAGTAACTCAAATTGTGACAGATTTAGGAACAATAAGGGCAATAATTAATAGAATTATTTACATCACTGTCTATTATAAACCCAGCATGAATAAAAATGAAAAAAGAAATAAAACCAAATGATCTACAAGTATTACATTTTGTAATCACTGAAGGATACACAGTCCTCAAATGCAAATGCTCATCAAAACGGGGACTTCACTATCTCACTCATGATTAAATACATTTATTGACCTTAGTTACTGTGGAATGGGCAACCATTTTGACAGTATGTCAAGTTAGTAAGTAGTAATCATTAGTAATATTGCTGATGACCCAGATCTAAAAGGGAAATACATAAGTAATACAGATTTAATATGAACACTACAAGCATTGTAAGGAAACTCAGAGTTAAAATTATCCCTAACTTTGTCTAAGTTGGCTACAAAGAAAAAAAACACTTTGTATTTTAATTAAAACTATGTATCATCAAACACTGCATATTGCTATAACCGCTATTAAAAAGAAGTGTATACGAGTCCATTTGGATGTTGCATGATATAGTGACACACAGACTCAATTATAATGAGCTGTAAAATTTTTATTCTGCCAGAAAAGTCTTTCAGCATGAAGACTGAAAGTGCAGTGTAAGATAATCCATAAAAAACACATGAAATGTTAATAGATTTTAATGATTGATGTAAAGATAATTGGAATGTCAGAAATGAAGAAGTGTAGAGGAACAGAGGTGTTTTCGAGCATAATACTTGAGCTGGTGGCAGAGGTTCAATCAAGTTTGCCATTGAAAACTTGATGCTAAAATGAGTCTTCTTGATAATGTAAAAGGATGAAAAATCAAACCGTCATTGAGTTATTTTCTCTCCCATTCATTACCCTGAAGCAGTTGCATAAAAATGAATAATACCATCCTTATTATCAATATAGACAATCCTATAGCTCAATACTATATGCTGTAAATTCTAAAAGAAGTTGATGTAAGCCATTGCAATCAGGTTCAGAAAAAATCTTAATTTAAAGAATAATAACTTTACTTGTATTAAAGCAGTTTAAAAATCTTCATGGCAGAGAAGTGCTTTAAACTTAGAAATACAAAATATCTCTTTAAAACCCATCTTACCTTTTATTTCTGAACACCATAGATGCAGGGCTATTGTCACAATTTTAAGAGTATACTGTACAGAAATGTGAAATAATGTATAAAACTGGTCAAATTATTTTTAATTTATTATAACAGAGTGTAGATGCTGTAAAAGGACTGCCTGACACTACAATGACCACTGATGAAGAACTTGCAGAAAGGTGACCAATTAAAGAAAAAAGAAACAAATTTAATGCAACTTTATATGAAAAATCTCCATAACTAGTGGTGAGATTGAACACCATTCTTCCAAAAGATATTCCCTACTTTGGAGTTTTGAGGCCAGTCCTCTGTATCATCTGTAAACCAGCCATATGTGTTCTAGTGAGTTGAAATATGGAAAGTGTCATAATGTGTGAGTCACATCATTTTCATATTCATGGTGTCCTATGGATGAAGTAATTGACATCCCACAAGATACCAATCCCATAAGGATAGAGATGCTTCATCATGTGACCAAGGCTGATGACTCCCAATATTAAAATTGATTTTCATAGGCCTTGTGCTCAAAGGGAACAAACTGACCTAAAACATGCTTGTAAAATGCCCCCTGCAGCATAAGACAGCCCGATCCACTGCAAGAGTAATGGGTTCTCTTTTTCTCTTTCTTTATCTTTACACAAGTGTGTTTTCTTAACAAGAATACATAAACTAACACCCACTCAACAGCCAGAGGTTAAACAAATATGAACTCTTCCGCATTTAAATTAGCTTCACTCTCTAGCCATTTGAATGCAATAAAAAGTTCAAGTATAACTAAATTGATAACAATCCAGTGGGTTGATAAAAGAGCCTTGTGTGGGTAGCACTCATTTGCAAACTACAGCTAGGGCTGTTAATACTTTATTCTTTTTTTTATATACTAATACACATTTTAGTGGCAGAATTGAAAAAATTATTACCAAAGCAAGGATTTTATGTTTTGATGATAGTTCGTTTGTTTGTTTGTTTGCTTCTGTGCAATAAAAGCACCACTGGCTACTCCCTTCCATTTCCCCAAGGGCTTGCCACAGCGGATGAATCCGCATCAGTAATTTGACACAGTTTTTATGCTTGATGCCCACCCTGATGCAACCCTCCCATGGTGCAAGGTGCTTGCGTCCCCACCTGAGGGGTATACTATGAAGCAAGTTCAGTATAGCCAAGTTTTCTTTTCTTGAGCGAGCCGCGATCGTGATTATTTGTTTGTGTTCATATAAAAGAGGTGTTTTACATATCATTTGACTCTTTTTCTTCACAAAATAGATCAGTTGAGCACCGCCTGCTCCAATCAAAGACATTAGTAGAGGAACAGACAATACCGATCATAAAGGACATCAAAATATATTATGCAACACAATTGCTGCAAATAAGACAAGCAAGTAATGCTTAAAACTGTCAGTCTTGGGAAGCTTAAGTATTTCTTTTACTACTTAATTCATGATTGTCAAGAGCACATGGAGATGCAAAATACAGTAAGCATATTAATTGGAATATATATATCTATTTTACAGGTCAGAGCATGCTTGGTGCTGCTTTAGAGTTCTGAAACTTATGTGATACATTTAAGCATTACAGGTTACGTGGTGCATTCAGTTCTGACACTCTCCCACAGCCTATGGAAATCACTTTATTGGTTGAATATTGTTTGTGATGAATAGACTACAAATGTAATTTATCAGTTTTCTAATCTGAATTTAAGTAGGTGCAATTCCATGACTCTAAGAGACTTAGCAGCAGATTAAGATCAAATATGAAAACTTTATACATTTTCTGCATCATTGGTTGAATACATGCACATTCCCATGACAATATGACACACAGTACGTACTACTGTAACTTTACAGATGGAAGTCTGTCATGGCTGCTACTATGCAGTGATTCTTCTTTTAGAAATGTGGCAGTCATCATCATCAGCAGCTGTGACGCCACGCACCTGATTCCTGTCAAGACTCATCAATATTTAAGGACCAGTCCTCATCATCATCATTTTCCTGTTTGTTGAACTGCTAGTAGTGTTAACGTCAGGCCCGTGGTAACACCTTAGCCTTTTCTTATTCATTTCACCAAGTGCCTGTACTTACCTCATGCTCTCATCTCTTCTCTAGTCCCTGACACAGTGTGCTGCCTGCTGCTTGTCTGCTGCCTCCCCTGCCCAGACCCTCTGGAACTCCCGTAAAACTCTTGGACTCTTTACTCTCATCTCACTCACACTCCAACCACCTACCTCCAGGAACAATAGGCTTACTGCTACACACACTTGTCTTCATTGCACTCAGCAAGACTCTCTACTTACCTGCTTCCCCACTCCACTACATACACGCATTGTAAGAACTGTGCTATTACTGAAGACTGTATCTGTAAATACATTATTTGAAGGTCTACTTGGTATCCATCTACATTCTGGGTCCTTCTGTCTGTTTGTAATCATGACAGAACAATCTGATCAAGCTATGGACCCAGCAAATATGAACCAGACACTCACTGTGTTGGCCAATCAGTGGCCATGTTGAAGGGACATGAACAGTTTCTGTGATCTTTTTTTGAACAAAATCAAACTACATCTCCAGTGGCTTTCAGAAAGGAGGAGGATTGGTATAGTATTTGGTTGCCAGTCGCATTCTTTCATCATGGACTCCTATGTGATGAGTATCATGCCTAAGGCATTGTTTACTTCCTTAGATATTGCTACCATTACCTATGCTGATCTTGTTAACTTTGAAAAGGCCTTTGGCCACATTTTCAAGAAGAATTTGGCCACTGACAGAATTTTTAAAGTATGGCAAGGCAGCCATAGTAGGTCTGAATATTTTGACTTTCCTAGTCTGGCAGTTGAGACGGGGTGGGATGATGGGGTAGTAAAAGGTAAATTCTTCCACAGTCTCCACAGCCAGCTAAAAGACGAACTCGCTACTCTAGATGAACTGTGACTTTAGAGGACTTAATTGATGATTGAGCTCTTAACTGAAGCTTGATATCCACCTGTAGGAAACAGTAGGCCAAAAGAATTAAAGATGTTGAGATTTTCGCTGGGAGTGACCAGGATGGACAGGATTAGAAATGAGTACATCAGAGGGACAGCACAAGTTAAGCAATTTGGAGAAGCAAGGCTGAGATGGTTTGGACACATTCAGAGGAGAGAGCGTGCATATACTGGACAAAGGATGTTAAAGATGGAGCTGCCAGGTAGGAGGAGAAGAGGAAGACCACAGAGAAGATTCATAGATGTAGTGGAAGAGGACATGCAGAGGGTTGATGTGAAGGAAGAGGATGCAAGTAGCTGAGTGTGTGTGAGATGGAGGCAGATGATCTGCTGTTGCACCCCTAATGGGAGCAGCCAAAAGATGATGTACGCATACTAATATAAATAACCTCCATACTGTGGCTTAGCTGATTGCTTAGTGTTAACTTCATAATTTTTTTACTATTGCAGTGTAGGAGAGGTTTGTACTCCAAGTGTTTCTAGTTAACATTTTAAATTTAAATGTCAGCCCACTGTTCTTGCATTGGTTAGTAACTAAGCCTTGTACGAGAGACAAGGTATTCTTTTAGTTCTATGCGCTCATGAGGAGTCCTATCACAGCTTCATATTCTCTTAAATAGTCCCAACAGTACCTGCTGTTGGAAAGCATGCATTTTATTTTGTGCATACATACATGTTGCTGTTTGCTTATGATTATTCATAATTTAACCTTACCTTAAGCCCCTGTCACATCTTGACGATTTAACAAGTATATGCCGACGTAGGGAAAAAAAAATGCAAATACGCCAGCAAACGTCAATTAAGTTCTAGGGACGTGTTTATAAGTTAAGAGCATGCTGAAGTATGCCAGTTTGATAGTATGACAAGGTCGCTGGAAAATTTTGAGTATGCACAAAATCTCCAACCTTTTCCAGTGTATCGCTCATACGTCCCACATATGAGGACCAAATGTTGCAGGTACTTAATGCATATGGAGACTCATGTTACTCAAGTCAAAATGCGTGGAGGTACCCAAAACATATTAACCTATGAGTAACGTGTTTTAAACATATGTGTAACATATATCAAACATACCTCCAACAGACATTGACGTTTGTAGAAGTATTTGACATGATCCAGTCGAACTGAACATGTTTTTAATACACAGCTGCCGTATAATTGCGTATGCGATGTGTTTAAGGGGAGTGGTATAAATGGACTTCAAGTTGTGAACGCTGGCAGTATGCTAGCATATATGTTATGTATACGTTCATTTAACATCATTGGCATTGTATGCCAGTGTTTTGAGGAAATTTGAATGTGTCGGCATAAGCTTGTTAAATCTTCATGGTGTGACAGGGCCATTAGGCACAAAGCCTATCTGATTGCTATAGACACAATTCTCTCTCGTGCTGTTGTATTGACTGATTGACTGATTGACCTGAGACCAGAGACTGTTACTCTGTGTCCCAAGTGACATTGCCTCCTTCCCCAAAAAGATCATTCACCCAGCAGAGCAGGGCTCAAGGTACAGACCATGTCACTTGAAAAAGCAGAAATGAGGGGGAAAGGGCCAGGATCTTTGCCTAGCTCCTCAAAGATTTGCAATCTTCAGTGTGCTTCATGCAAGCACACAGTCTGCTGTTAACAAACTTGAGGATCTGACAGTTTGTCAGATGGGATACTTATGTGGCTTCACGAAAACATCCTAGATGCAGCTGTGGAGCTAGTGAGCTGCACTGTCTACAGAGCCAACCACACACTGGAGTCTGGTAAGAGGAGAGGGGGTGGTGAATGCAATTGTATCAACAACTGATGGTGCCCAGATATCACTGTAATCGAGAGATACTGTTGTCATGATGTGGAGTTCTTAATGCTCAAATGCAGGCTGTTTTGCTTATGGAGGGAACTTCCAACTTAGCTAAGTACACCCACAAGTTAATGCTGGAGTTGTTGTGGCTCAGGAGGTAGAGCAGGCCGTCTTCAAACAGTAAAATTGTTGGTTCAGTCCCTGGCCTCTCCTGTCTACATGCTAAAGCATCCTTGGGCAAGACACTAAACCCCAAATTGCTCCTAATACATCCATCGGAGTATGAATGTGAACATGATATTAATAATATCCCTCTGGAGTCTATGGGTGCATCCAAATCACATGAAGTAGCTGCAAGACTAACTGAGTCTCCATTTCAACTTTTGTTGAAAGTACAAACTTCATACTATATACCAGTTTTTAAATCATGTTGATAGGCCAAGTATAATCAGACTTATGATAAATAAATTACTGCAGGATTTTTCTATGTGGTTGGTGCAGGAAGAAATGGGAGGAAGGCATTTGGAAGAAAAAAATTCACACACCTTATCACATTGGTGGAAAAATGTACCACATCAAAACATTTTATGGCATTTGGTTGCTCTGGAAGAGGGGAAAGTTTTGGGAGTGAAGGCAGTGAAAGAGAAGGATAAAAAAGAGACATAGAAAGAGTGAGATTTGTGACATTGTGACGTGTCTGTGTGTTGTGGTGGACAGAAACTGTCTTTTGGAGTGTCACAAATAATGTGTGGCATCTTATTGTAACACCTGATTGTTTCGTAAATAATTGTACAAAAAAAACACATTTTAAATTGCCTGCATTTTAATGCCAGTAGTTGTATATAACATGGTCTGCTAAATTTATGCATCTTTTTTTTTCAATTTACACTTTATATTCTCATTCTAAGTTATAAAAATGGTTTGCTAAACATTTTTGTGAATAAAATTAAGCTGCTCAAGTTACAGTGATGTGCTGACAAATGGTACCAAACAAGGTAAGGTAAACAATTTTAAGGTGAAATATAAAGACAAAATCAAAAGTATTTAAAAACAATCTGTGGGTGGGGGAGGGTCTGTTTTGTTTTGTTTTATTTATTTTTCCCCTTTCACTTTTTTTCTGGTGTAACAAACTTAAAATATACAGAAGTTATAATTTATGGAAAAAACAAAACTAAGTAGACTGGACACCAAAGTTACAAGTTGGAATATCCGAGGAATCAGAAAACTGGCTTAATTGAACCAGGTAATGGATAGAATAAAATTTCTCAAATGTAAAATAGTCTTTTTACAAGAATCACATTTGATGGCCACAGATATACATCATTTGAGCAAGAGATGGCCAGGCCAGG
>VUQH01057640.1:0-13306 GCA_015106775.1 Etroplus canarensis
AGGCAGTTTTGTGGGTTTCATTGCTTCATTAGCCAGTCGGTTGCAGTGGGTGAGGAGCATGTGTATTACCTGTTGTAATGAACCTGTAACTTAGGTAAGAATCTTTGTATTTTCTTTAAAATGCAGCTTTCTTTGCGCTGGTGGTCCTTGACCCTTCTGCTGTCCCATTGTTTGCTCGTTCCTTCCCGAAAAAGCTCTTCAGTTAATTTTATTTTCAAGGGTTAACTTGTGTCGCTGACGCGGGAAACGACGTTCCAGAGTCAAGTGCGGATAGTGAGGCGAGGGCGGAAACAGTTGTTTTTCAAAATAAGATCCGGAAGAAGAAAGAAAAAACATTTTAACCACGACATTTTTTACTTGCGGCCCGGTTCCAAATGGTCCACGGACCGGTACCGGTACGCGGACCGGGGGTTGGGGACCCCTGATCTACACTACATCACAGTACAGTGTGAAATGTTCATCAGTCCCAGAATGTACACCACAGTTCTGTGTATCACAAAATATCCCTGCATAATGTTCATCATTCACAGAAACGAAGGCACAGTTCACTATCCTCAGTTCTGGTTGCCCTACTGGTTGTCATCAGGACCACGGAGGCTTTCGGGAGCGTTTGCAGAAGAGGCAGAAGTGTCATGTGAGGAGCGTGTAATCTGGTATGTAATAAAATGGATAAATAAATTAGGTGAAAATCTGTGCATGCAGGAACTTTTAAATTGCCTTTATTCCTATCCACGGGCTAGATATTTTTCTATATTGTCTATTTCTGATAGTTTTTTGCTCAGAAAGATACAGTAATGTTCATGCAAGTTCCACAAATGATGCTTTTCTTTTTCAATGATACAGTGCTGTTTTGTTGCATTAGATGTTTGCCATGCCTTACCTTTTTTCTTTGATGTATTAGCCTGCCATTTTCAAAAGCTGCTGCAATGGATCAATGTCCACAGACATTTTTAATCCATACCTTCCCTTTTCATTTTTTTTTCAAATTGTATGTTGTTTACACTTTTTTGCAAGTACAAAAAAATCAAAACATGAGGGCACGAGGAGTGAGACTGATTTCACTGGAACATCAAGACCCATATATATGAACTCTTAACAGCATTTGATTATGCATTGGCTCATCAGCAAGTAAAACTACCCCTCCTTTTTGTTCCTATACTTCAAATGTCAAGTAGTTGTTAGCAGAGGATGATTTCATTAGGAAATACACCAATCACCCATGCAAGAAATATGTAACTGTCATATCTGAGAAATCTTTAAAAAAAAAAAGTGTGCTTTATTTCATACCTTCGGCTGCTCTCTGGTATTCTCCCCAAGGGGATTAATCCACATTGGTAATTTGGCAGAGGCTTTACACCAGATGTCATTCCTGATGCAACCCTCCATGATGAGAGGGGATGATGTCCCCACCTGGAGTTGCACTAGGAACCTTTCACTTGTATGGCAAACGTTTAAACCACAACACTACAGGGACACTAAAACAACAAATTAAAATGAAGTTGATCTAGTTAAACAGGGTGGATAAAATAATTCATGCAAACACTTGCTTCCACCACGCTGGGTCTCATTATCATTACTTTGCAAATGGGGTTAAACAGGATGTGAAGTTATGCAACTAGTTTAAAAAACACACAGGAACTGTCAAGTAAAATGCCATTTATGTTACTGACTTTTCAAGATTCTAATACAAATGCATAAACATACATTTCACCACCTAGAACCACATGGAACCACTAATACAATAAACATCACCATACAAAGAGAAAAAAGAATCAAGAGTAGTTGGCTTTCAAGCTTGGGAGAGGTCATGGAGAGCCACAAGCTCACATGCATACAAACAGGCCTATACACGTTCATAAAGAGCATCCAGTATACATACACACACACACACACACACACGCACACATACAAATAAACAGAGCTTATATAATACAGCACTGAAGAAGTGTGGCTGCAAAAAAAGGCATGTGGAGGGATGGAGTTTATTACAGTATGCAGTATGAAAAAGGGAAGGATAACAGCCAGAGTTGTACATGAAACACAATTTTTTACAGTTAAGCCAACTTTACTTAATATAAATATTCTTCATCCAAAAGTCAGTGCAGTGCCTTCTGCTCAGGCTTCACCTGGTCCTCATCCCCAGTCCACTTTACACCCAGCCTGTGCTAGACCTGGTCCACAAATTACTGTTTCCACTTTACACAAAAATCTTTTTACATGAGTTTTCTCTCTGGTCTCCCATTTTCTCAATGGTTTGTGTGTGTCTATGTGTGTGCGTTTTTTGTTATCCAGTACCTCAAAAGTCCAGCTGTGAAGTACAGGAGTTTATTTTTCTACCAATTAGCCAATAGAAAAAAAAGCGATCCACAAATTTACAAATGTCCATTTTTTTGTCTTTTCTCCTGAATTCCCTTTTTTTTTATTAAAAAAAAAGAAGTTCACAGATGGAGGAGCTCTATTGGATTCCCCTGAAGAGACACATTGCAAAGACCATGGCAAAAAGCTAAGGAAAAAGGGGGGGAAAGAAATAATTAGCACACAGAAACAAGCACATTGTTCAAAGTCATGACAAATGAAAACAGTGCCCTACTTCTTCTGTGTGATATTTATTCATTTTAGTATTAGCTACAACCTTTTCTTAGCAGTCAGTTTCCATTTCCACTGCTTTGACAAAAAAATGCATCCAGTATCCACATTTTTCAAGTTTTCTGTGCACAAAAGATCCCTTTTGAAAATTTCAATAAACATAAGTAGACTGCATTGTGCAACATTTAATCCTATATTAAAATAACCCTATGAAAGACTTGTTTGCAGTGGGGGAAATGGGCAAGAGAGGACTAAGGGACATGGCACAATTGTATTACTGGAACTGTTTTACTTTGTTAAAAGAAAAGTTTAGAGTTAGCTAAATAGAACTGAGACAATTTAAAACATTCATCAATAAACAACTGAAACTTGAGATTGTGGTAGTACATGTAGTATAAGGCAGCCATTACATTCTTGTAATACCGTATTTCACCACAAGATGGCGATAATGCCATATAAAGTGCTTTCATAATACATCCACGCGTTCATTTAAACAGCCTTAGGTTACAGCAGTCTTGCAAATTTCTGAGATGAATATTCAAATTACACTAGAGGCAAAGAAAAAGCAGCATATTTTGAAACTCTCTCCTACCTCAATGGTTAGCACCACAATGGCCAGGGCTCCAGCCACATAGATGTACAGCTCAAAGTAGTCAACTACTGCAGAGTAACAGCCCTGTGGACCCACACACATGTGACACTCAGCAGGGAATCAATAGGCTATAAACTTGCAGAATTACAGAGACAATTAAAGTAACATCACAGCTTCAATTGAGTGAGAGTTTGAACAAAAGCCTGTCTGAATGAGTGGGAAGAAAGGCCTCCAGCCTCACTAGCTTTTAATGAGAGTTCTTTGTGTGAATGAACAGAGCGAGGCACACATTGTGAACATCTCTCATTGTTCTAATGGCTTGAACAACAACAGGTGGAGATTGCAGTAAAAACCTCTTCCTATCAGCTTTCACTGTAATTATACTCAAGGCTTGCTCTGCACACATGGAAGGAAGCAAGGATGTGGGCGTGAATGTGTGTAAAAATTCAAATTTATCCAATGTGTACACACACACACACACACCGAGTCACATGCATAGCACTGGTGTCTATGCTGTACCACACAGTGAGATTGTCTTCCATGACACCCAAAACACAGAAAAGCACTAATCAGCCATAGAGGAGTCAGCTAGTCCCTGGATGTCACCCCTCAACTGTCTTCAGCTCTAATTAAGCCTGGAGGAGGTTTATAAGGAGAGAAAGACAGAGAGAGGGAGAGGGAGAAGGTTAAAAAAAGTTACCTTATTATTGCGGAACATCATATTGCCTGATAAGCACTGCTCTTGGCCGCTATAGGCCGACTCGGCAGTCTGACTGGCACGCTGGCAGCAGGCTTCTGGCACCACATGATTTTGGTTGATCAGCCTGAACAGGCTGTCCTTAAAATCCTCTGGGCTGTTTACCCCACAGCAGTCAAACTGAGAGGAGAGAAGAGGAAAAGAAACCCTTACTGCTGAGTGCCCATTTGTGCACTGGCCTGTGGTCCACTGTGTGCGTGCACCAATCCAGCATGAATATTGACCTAAATGTCTAGGATTTATCTATAAAATATAGTCCTTCCTGTTTCCACACACTGCTGGTGGAAAGGATGAGTTGGTAAAAGCTACATTATGTCAGCTCTCTGCCATGTGTGCTGTGGTCTTACTGTAGTCATAATAGCATTCCATGTGGAAGTGAAGACGTCACTGTTATTGTAGCCTTGATAATATCTCTTCAGCTCCTTGGTGAAGTACTCTCTGGTCAGCTAAAGGAACAGTCAGTAAGAGCACAGGTTAGTGTTCTGTTACTTCAGATAACGTCACTGAACTCTGGGACTATGTGGCATTTTATCAGAGAACTGCATCAACTTTAAACATCAAAGTCTGCTTAGAGAAGTCAGGTAGTGCTACTGCTTGGTTTGTAAAAAATGTATGCCTTCTATAACTTAAGTGGAAGCTTCAGGAAATCTGCATCAAGTGGTGTAATTTAGGAGTGAAGAAGCTCTTGTTGAAAATGAAAAAAATCAGGGTGTGGAGTTAGAAAGTATTAAGTTCTATTGACTCAAGGCTACAATAGGTTAAATCTCTGTCAAATGCATAGGGAGTAATGTCTGTAACACATTTTGATAAGAAGAGTGCAGGGAATAAAAACAGGAATATTGCCAATTGTTGCATCAAATTTGATTGTATTTTTGACATGTCCATCATGAATACAACATTACTGTAGGAATGCAATGCTATAATAAATAACAGTTGTACAATACCTGAATATTATTGTCAAAAAAGGTAAAAATCAGAATTTAAATTTGCAACTGTCAGATCAAAGAAGAAGAAGAGACGGAATCTCAACCTTGAGTTTTCACACTCAGCCTGACTGGACACTTGTGATCAAAGATAGGGTGAAATTTTAGGACACTTACATGCTCCCGGAATATGAAGGCTAGTATGGCAGCAGCCAACTCTGCTAAGAATATCAGGAGGATGAGCATGAAAAACTGCAATAAGACAAAAGGAAAAAGTACATTGAGGTAAATGAGAGTCAAAGAGGTGTGTATCAATCTGTAAAAAAATCCCATTTTGATAGTGTCTGCTTCACTCAGCATTAACTATTCATGAGAATCGAGGCACAAAGGCAAAACAGAAGGGCATTTTGCTCTTTTGGCTTTCTGTTTCAAGCATGGCAGTCCAAAAACTGACAGAGAGAATAATCAGTATAAGAACTACATTTCAACTTTGTCAGCCTACTCACAAAGAGGAGCAGACACTTGTTTTCACGGATGGCTCCACAGCAGCCCAGGAAGCCCAGAAGAAAGAGCATGCCTCCCATACCCAGAATGATGTAGACACCGGTGAATAGCAGAGGGTTGGCTGCTACGATTTCCCTGAACCCTGTGGGGTCCACCAGTACCCACACTCCAACTCCCAAGAGGAAAGAGCCCCCCAGCTGATTAAAAAAAGGGGGTGAAGAACACAGTTAGACAAACCTGAAATTGGCTGCTTTTTGAGACATTAATGATAATTCAGAAGATACAGTAGCTTGGTATCCCCAGTGACACACAAAAGATTCAATAAGAGGTCATACAATGATATTTTTCCCAGTCTGCAAATGCCTAAAAGCCTAAAAGGTTGGAGGTGAAGGTAAAATAAAAGCCTGGGTATCTACAGAGTCACAATGCTTTAGTGGGGGTGTGGGTGGAGATATTTACTTCAACTACCCCCAACCTGCCAAAGAAATGCACAGAGCTTCAATCTTCTCCCATCCTCCCTTTCACTAAAACCCTATCTGCAGCCACCATTGGGTGACTCATATGATTAAGAAAAGACGGCACTGAGTTAGGGAGAGAGCTGAGTTTCCAACATTTCTACCACAATCCCATTTTTCCTATCACAGTGAGAGACCGGGGACTTGCACAAATGATCATCACTTTGTGGTATGAGCAGAAGAGGCAGCCATTTTGAAAGAACTGGGCTTTGAAAAATGCTGCTGAGTTAAATGCGTGTGAAATGGCCTTAGCTAGACACAATAAAAAAGCTCAGAAAAACAGTAGTTGTTACTAAGTGATGCTAACAGTCAAGTTCATTCTTTGCTCTGCTGGTTGCATTATCACTCCAGCCTTGAACAACCTCATTTAAACAGAGTCTCTAAATGGTTTGGTTGTGCTTGATAAAGCAAGAAAAGAGACAAACCTTCTCACTCTGACCCTCCCCCCTTTATGGCTTCAGACTAACAGGATTACCCTTGATTGTCTGATCAAGACTGATAAACTCAGGTGCCAGTCACAAACTCCACATGGCACAATGTGGCTCAGATGTGTGTCAGCACACTAAAATTTAATCAAAAGAGAATTTGATAGAATCAAGATTGCCTCATCTAATGAAATGCAAATGTGGCTCCATTAGTCAGTCAGGCGGGGAGCACACAGAAGCCCATCTTAAGTCATCAGATTGACACTAACTTCAGAGACAGCCAGATTAAGTGTCTTTGAGAAAGAGATAAAAAATACTTACAAAGATGAGGAAATTGAAGACAAACATTAGGTACTTGATGCAGCTGAGGCAGTCTCCCTCCATGGTTGTCCCTCGTGCTGAAGCCTCTCCCTGCCCCTGTAAGAAAACAACATTAAACACAACATAAAATGTGCCACTTAATGACTCCTGCCAAATGCTCACAGTATTCCCACTTTCCTGCACCCTGGATAAGCATTACACTGAAACTGCCAAGAAAAGAATATTCTTCCAAAACCTGCTCATGTTTTTAATGAGTTCTGTCAGTCAAACATACAGCACACACACACACACACACACACACACACACACACACACACACACACACACACAAGCCTGTCAGTTGATTTGGTCTAATTTCAGATGAAAATCCTTGTATTATCCCTTTAGGTGCATTGTACCAGCTATAGATTTTCAGCAATCCCTAAGTAACTGCAGGATTAGGCAGTGTGCTGTCAACCAATGTGACACGACTCATTTTAGTCATGCTTTCAAAATTAGCTGGCCAGATTCCCCATCAACACTCCCCATCTCTGGACAAATGGCATCCCTAGGTTAGAGTGACTCAAGGGGTAGTCTATCTCCAAGCATTTTAAGGAAATGAGTCTCGACTCGGGTTCCATGTTCTTTAACTGACAAGGGATGGCCTTTACTATAGAGCTTCTCCTTCTTAATGTAATGAGAGGCATGAGCCTTGTGCTTCCGTCAGCCACCCCTCTATCTGACACAAGCACACTTTGCTTGATGAAGCCCTGTCCTGGAAGCACTTCTGGTTAATGAAGAACACCTCTCTTGCATTAGTAGACAACATGGGTGTCTCGGAGTCCATGACCCTGTACACCTAAATATACAGTGTGTGGTGCACCACAAAGCCTTCAGTGAAGCAAATGTTTAACCTTTCGACCTGCAAATGAAAAGATTTTCCCTTCAGTGAGGATAGGAGTAGTCTAAGGAATCATATCCACATATTCTGCAGAAAGTGAAGTGGAAACAATCTGTTGGGCAGCTATAATTGCAGTCTCAGTGAAGGAAGAAAATTAATTATTTGGCAGAAACGAACCGGCGCTCTTTGCTTTGTACTTCTGATTATTAATTTGCTCTCCCATAGTGATAGCCAGGATTGAGGCTGGGTAACAAGCGGATTAAAAAGCGATTTCTCATAGGAATTGTAAATAGGTTTATACAACTACACACTGCACCTCCAAATTGAAAAAAAAAAAAACTTAAATTGCCTTCTTTTCATTTCTTTTTGTCTGTACTTGCAGTATGTCCATCAGATGCAATTTCCTTTGCTTGATGTGATGTCAAAGGACTCCACTGGCTGATCTCTCTGCTTCTCGGAGGCGGCAATGAAACCTCAGTTATCATCAACACCAGATTTGATTCCTGTCCATCTCAGAAGAGCCTCTGCTGTCACTCAAATCTCTTCCTTGACCTTGTCACATCTATGCTGCACACAATTCAATCAGAATTTTATGTTTACAGGTAAAATAAACCATAGCCCCCCACTTAAAGTTCTTCCTGATACAAGTGTTCTGCAGTGTTTTCACAAAGAAGACCAGACACTAAGTGAATAATTAAGCCAGAACCCATATCTTTTTTCTGATCAGTTTTTCTATTATTAAAGCATGCTAACACCAGTTTGTTTTTCTTCTGGTCCTAATTTTAATGTGCTGCAAGCTTCAGAAAAAAAAAAAAAAAAAAACTTTTTTTTCCCCCTTCCATTGTTAACTTGTGTAAGTTGCCGTGACAATAACATTGAACAATATTAAAGATATGAAGGCAATCTTTGTGCGCTGTGGGAGCAAGTTAACATAGAAAGAGAAACTTTTCCTTTCCTTACCAGCCAGAGGGCTTATTTTTTTTCCTTTCCTGCTTTCTTCCCAAGACCCAGAAAATTGATTTAGAACTATGGTTAAACACTTTCTGTAAATCATAATGATATGCTTAGGTATTGATTACCCTCCTAGTGGTACTCCGAGAGCAACCAGCAGATCCATTGTCTGAGATGGGTTTTAATTAACCCCTCCCTTTCCTAAGCCTCAGAAAGGTCTAATGAGGGCACAGGAGGTCTTAATTGAGATTTGCATATATTAAAGTCTCACAGAAAAGCATCAGAAAAGGCATTTTCTCATCCCTCAAGCTCTGGACTGTCAATTCTAGGTCCCTATGAAGGGTGAAAACTGTATTTATTGAAGCAGGGGATGAAGAGGTGGAACGAGAAGCGGGAGGAGGGGGCCAACTGGAAAATCTCTCAGGCACAGCTCACTTCTTATTCTCCAAACAAAATGTCTGATTTCTTTTCCAGCTTCACCCTTTTGCTCTTTGCTCCCATCTCAGGGTCAAACCAACTGTCAGATCTGGAGCCAATTTTCTTTTATGCATTAAAATGCATTGAATACTTAAGAATAAAATGGGCTGTAGTGTAAGGACCCAGACAGGCTCCAAATAAGAAGCCTATGGTGAAAACCAGCATAGTATTAATCAAATTGCCACAGAGACCCCGGAGAAAGTGCAGAGTAAACAAACCGGTCTTTCCCATGACTCCCGTGGGATGGCAGGTCCTCATCGATCACTGGCCAGCTGCAGAGATCAGACCACTGAGGCTCTCTAAATATTCTGCAGTGTATATGATGTAGACAAGGGAAGCATGGTTCACACTCCAGGAGCTGCAGCCTTATATCAATTCTGAAAAATTGTTACTCGGTTAAATGCTAGTTCTCCTTGGGTGTGCTGCTTTGCAAATCTAGCAATGCATTGTGATAAGCTGTGTGGCACTGGGTTTGTGACTGGCTAAAAAGCATTAGAAATAAACATGACACACATGCACACACTACAGTTATGAATACTGCACTGCTATAACTAAACAATGGGTTTTTAGCAGGAAATTCCATATATCCTCAATCTGACAATCTTAACGACAGTCTTCGCCCTGAGGTATCCGATAAATGCCAAATCCATCTTCGTCTGCATTGTCTCCTGTAAACTGATATCATAAAATGTCACATGGCACCAAGATCCCATTGCTTACTTCTAGTGAAGACTGATCCACAGTCAGCTTGAGCTGTGGATCTCAGCATGGATGTGTTTGATGGTGGAGTAATGAGAACTGATCCTAAATCAACTTCGCACTACCATTAGAAACCAGAGCTCAGTAATGAGGACAAACTGATTCGACCTATATTCTTCTAAGTAGGAGCGTGAGGAATAGGGATACACTGCTACAGGCATTTTTTCATTCCTAACTGAGAAAACGAGAGGTCTGTTCGGTTGGCATCTACACGATCAACCATTATGGTGGTGTCAACTCACTGTAATTAAAAGATAAGAAAGACATAGACCAGATTGAAAGTGCTCCATATATAAATAGCACACCCATGGGTGATTCTCCTTGAAGATATCACTTTTGGCAGGATTAATGAAATGAGTCTATATTCCCTTGCTCCCCTAGCCATTGGCCTGGACAAAAGGATCAGAACAGCAAGGACACTGTGTCTGCTCCTTGCCAAACTGTCGCCATCCTCCACCCCCACATAACCAGCCAGTTCACTTCATCTTGAGCATGAGCCTGAATAACAAATAATCATTAATATTAAAACCCTCGAGATTATAAGGGTTGTAACTTGACCCCTTTAAATATCATTGACCCCCTAAATGATCACCAGTAACTGAACCTTGGGGAGGACACATTTGTCCCCAGGCTCCTTGATGCAGCTGGAGCAGGTGTGTTTTGCCATCAACTGTACGCCACCCTAAGCTCTCTGTGCATGCGCTAATACCCTCTGACAATGACACTAGGGGACCACACACATGCCGCATCAGCCTTTATCTCAATTAAAAACCCATTTTCATATTTCTCCATGACTTCCTAGATCAGCCACAGCAAGTAAACACCCCCGAATCCGAATAAAGACAGGCTCCTCTGGCAATGAACAGGGTTCCCGTGAGGCACACCAAGCCCTTAATGAACCTCCAATTAGGAGAGAATGAGCCCTGGGCTGTGCTGTCACACCGAGGAGCTTTGAAGTGTACAGAATGCTAAGCAGCAATAGCACTGTATGCTACTTTAGAGGGCATACAGCTTTCAGACAACAGTGAACAACCACAGAGAGAAAGTGTACAAAAGTAGCTCTAAGGCAGCTCCCAGTGAGTGTGTGGGTGTGGGTGTAGCTCACACAGAGAGAGCACTGCAGAAACTCAGCTGGGCAAGCAAAGGTCCTAATGCTAGTTTGATGCCCAGGTGGATGGATTAAATGATCCATCCTCAGGCAGCTTAATGAGTGTTCACAGTACACATACAGAATATCATTAGTTTCTGTATATTATAGGGAAAGCTAGTTTGCCTCAAAAAAGTGGAGATTTTATGATGAATTGGTTCAATCTTGCAATACAATTTACAATTTCATTCCACTGTTCCAACACATGCTGTGACTACAAAGCAGTTATTTTCTATGCCTATGATTGATGCCAGCTGGGGCTATTATAGTTTTGTATGCGTCTATTTATTTGTTTTTTTCATTTTTGCTTTCAGTATAGTTTAATTTAACTAAGTTTCCATAGTGGGTTTGTTCATTTTAGTTTAGGTTTTTATATAAATACCCCTGGGTATTATTTTTCAAAGGCAGAATTTAAGAAGTTCACGATACATACCAGAGTTAGTATAGCTGTGTATTTTGTAATTTGTTTGTTTTTTTAAATTTCCTTTTAAGTTATTGCTTTCAATTCAATTTAATTTCAATTAGCTTACAGAGCAGATTTGCTTGTTTCAATTTAGCTTTTATAATTTGAAAATGTTTAGTTTTAGGATTTTTTTTAGCTTCAGTGTTAGCTTTACTTTTCTTGATTAAAAATGGGATGGTATTTGTCAGAGGAAGATCTAAGATGTTCAGATTAGAAATTACACATTACCTTAAGAAGGCAGTTGAGTTTCAGTGATGTAGACAAACTGATTCTCAATAAACAGATGCACCAAAACTTCAGACAGCTTGACTTATCAAAATTGATCAAACTATCAAAGTCTAAAACTAAAGACATTTCCTGTATGTTTTTATCTTTTCATTTTAGTACTGTGAGCACACATCCTTATTTTAGCTGGTTTTAATTTCTACCAAGAGTCTAGTTTTTATTTTATTTCACTTAACTAAAACGTTTTTCTTTCTTAGTTAGTTTCTAAGTTTAATTTTAGAGAACTGTAATAACATTAAAAGTGAAAGGTCCCTCGTTCAATTACCTGTGGGCATCTGGTGTAAACCATCTGCCAAATTACCAATGTGGATTAATCTACTGTGGCGACCCCTTAGGGAGAATACAAGGAGGCAATATATACAAAAGACTTTGTGAAAGCAATTGACTAAAAGCATGTGTGCATATTTACTTTTAGATAGGTGATGATATCATGGCCCAAATTTGTCGGCTGCACATCCATACTGTGCATGATCCACCTGTATGCCAATGGTGCAATATCAGATTGAGATCTGGTGACTATAGAGGCCATTTGAGTACATTATCAAGAAACCTGTTTGTGATGATTTGAGCTTTGTGACAATGGTGTTATTCCTGCTTAAAGCAGCCATTATATGGTTACACGTTGGCTCTACACTGTGTGCACAATTATTAGGTAAGCCGCTTTTTTGAGGATTAGTTTTATTATTTCACAATAACAGTGCTCTTAGTCATTCCAAAGTGTTAGTAAGCCTTAAACCTGGATATTTAAGAAAGTAAAAGTGATGTTTTGGCTTTTGTATGAGAATATTTGTGCTCACAATTATTAGGCAACTATTAGTGTGCAGAATTATTACGCAACTCAAAGAAAAACAAAATATATTCTCATCTCACTCGTTTATTTTCATCTGTTAAAGTGAGAATAATAAACAAAAAACTCAATCTTCACAAAATAAACATTTCTCACATTTCAAAAAAAATAGATCAGTGACCAATATAGCCACCCGTCTTTCTTAATAGCACTCAAAAGGTGCAGCAGCAACCACAGCCTCCCAGACACTGTTCAGAGAGGTGCACTGTTTTCCTTCCCTGTACATGTCAAGTTTAAGAAGGGCCCACAAGTTCTCAATAGGGTTTAGTCTTTCATCTTTAAGGCCTTTACTGGCTAGCCATGTGTTGGAATATTCTGATGCATGAGATGGAGCATTGTCCTACATAAAAATCATGGTCTTCTTGAAAGATGCAGACTTTATCCTGTACCACTGCAATAAGAGACTGTCTTCCAGAAACTGGCAGTAGGTTTGGGAGTTGAGTTTGAGTCCATCTTCAACCCAAAAAGGTCCAACAAGCTCATCTTTAATAATTCCAGCCCATACCAGTACCCCACCTCCACCTTGCTGGCGTCTGAGTTGGAGCGAAGCTCCATGCCCATTGCTGATCCAGCCATGGGCTCATCCATCTGGTCCATCAAGAGTCACTTTCATCTCATCAGTCCATAAAACTTTTGAAAAATTTGTCTTCAGATATTTCTTGTCCCAGTCTTAGCATTTCAACTTATGTATCTTGTTCAGTGGTGGTCCGGTTTCAGCCTCTCTTACCTTGGTCTACAGACAATGGTCTACACCACAACCCTCCATCTGGCCCTCACACACCTGGACTGTAAGGACACCTATGTACGAATGCTGTTCATAGACTTCAGTTCAGCATTCAACACTATAATCCCTCAGCAGCTCATTGAGACGCTG
>VUQH01057641.1:0-13926 GCA_015106775.1 Etroplus canarensis
AAATACTTGGGATCAACCATCCAAAGCAATGGACAGAGCACAAGAGAGGTGAAGAAGAGAGTACAGGCAGGGTGGAGAGGGTGGAGACGAGTGTCAGGGGTGTTTTGTGACAGAAAGAGAGCAGCAAGAGTGAAAGGGAAAGTTTACAAGACAGTAGTGAGACCTGCTATGATGTATGGTTTGGAGACGGTGGCACTGACAAAAGGACAGGAGGTGGAGCTGGAGGTGGCAGAATTGAAGATGTTGAGGTTTTCCCTGGGAGTGACCAGGATGGACAGGATTAGAAAGAATATATCAGAGGGACAGCTCATGATGAGAAATATGGAGAGGCAAGGCTAGGATGGTTCGGACATGTTCAGAGGAGGGATAGTGGATATACTGGACAAAGGATGTTGAGGATGGAGCTGCCAGGCAGGAGGAGAAGAGGAAGACCACAGAGAAGGTTCATGGATGGAGAAGGAGGACATGCAGAGGGTTGGTGTGAGGGAAGAGGATGCAAGGGATACGGTGAGATGGAGACAGATGATCCGCTGTGGCGACCCCTAACGGGAGCAGCCGAAAGAAGAAGAAGAAGAAACACAGCGTGCTGCGTGTGACGTCACGTCTTCCTCTGGGCGTGCACGTCACTGCAGGTCCGTAGACTGTTCACACTGGAGTCTGATGGTGTTTATTTTCCATGGTTATTCGCATTATAATTTAATCTGATCTCAACAAAAAATTGGAATGGAGCATTAAAACCTGCAGTGCGGACGTAGCCTAAGAAAAACAGGAAAAAACCCAAAAGATGAGTACTAAACAAGAACTCTCATTAAAACATGACAAAAAAAGTAACATGGGGAGGCTAGAATAATAAAGTGAAGACAGAAGCTAAACACAACAGAACACAAAAGTGAAACTCTTTATTTTAAAAGATGAATTAGCACAAAACTCATCTATCCATTTTCTGACTGAAAACCCCTAATTACCAAAGCAAGGGTGACAGCGGGCTGCATTCCGATTGGTCAGTGAGTAAACGATGACACCCAGTGAAGGGGGTGCATAAGTTTAGGGTTTATGTCAGAATCCTTTTTAACATGAACCAAAAACCTCCTTGATGGAGGCAATGAAGCCCAAATCAAATATGTTTAAGGATTTCGAAACCCCCAAAATAACAAAAAACCCTACTGCCATGACACAAAACAACTGCAATGAGAAAAACAAAATGAAAACAAAGGAACAAGAAAAAAAAGACTCCAGAAAGCTGTAGAAGAACGGCAAAATTATTGGCAGCAAACAAATTGATTTATCTTTAACTTCCACCTTCTGACATGAACTAGTGAACAGCAGCTCGCTCTGCTCCAGATCTGTCTGACCTCCCTCCTTCCTGCCTCTCCCTGCAGAACCACGAGTTCACAGACGAGATGACCTACAGCGAGCTGTGTATGACCGAGTCGGTGGGCTTCAGGACCAGTCGCAGCACTTCGTTGTCCAGCCAGCAGGGGGGGCAGAACAACTCCACCGGCTGCTGCCCCCGCAGAGCCCGGAGACGGACCGCCATGCGTCTGGCCAACTCCACAGTGTCTGTCAGCCGGGGGAGCGTCCAGGAACTGGACACCCTCCACGTCAAAACCACCTCCATACCACCACAAACGTAAACACAGATACAACTTACTAGAAACAGATACACATGTGAAGATAAACAACTGCATACATGAATACATTACTGTAGAAAACAAACTTGCAGCAACATTACACTGTCCAGAAGGCCTGGCAACTAACCACATATATCGGTAAACATGAAATTAAAAAAATAACCTTCTGCTTGTCCATTTTTTATTACCCTTTATTTCAGTCGCTCCAGTCTGAACGCCCAGGCGGACGACCTAAAGCTGAACTGCGGGGAACAAGATTTCACTGCCGCAATCATCAGCATTCCCACACCGCCTGCCAACACGCCGGACGAGAGCCTCCCCCCATCGCCTGCTCCCATCCCCGGCATCTTGCGCAACACCCGGGCAACGGCCTACACCCACGAGACCGTCAAAATCTCCTCCTTATAACCTCCAGCTCCACCCTTGACATCCTTCCTGACAACCCTCTGCCCCACCAGCCACTTTCCCAGTGAACTCTGAACTTCCTTTGAACCTCTGATCCTGGATCTGGGGCGCTGCTAGTTGCGATATTGAGTAGAACTACTCAGATTCATTGTTGACAGATAGCTTTGAATTCTACTTACATTTTGTTGATTACATGGACTAAACAGTAATACAAGCAAAACGGCAGACCAGACGCGAAGCAACAGCCAACTGGAAATGAGAAATCAAGGTTGAATCGAAAACTGAGACTTGGAAGAGACAACCGTCCCCCTTAAGACTCTCCTAAAACTTTAGTATCCGCCCCCATGCATTTTAGCTCCTAGCACACACTTGCCCTTCCTGCACAGTTTTGACCTTTTAGATCCCATTGCACAAGCCCTCAAGGGGTTAAACCAGGAACGTCTATGGAAAAGAAGCCAAGAGTCCCAAAGACACCCCCCGCCAAACCAGCTGATGGTTTGGTTTTGGATGGCCCCCCCCTTTTAAAGGAGGCATGCAAAATGACTGCCAAGGACAGTGGTTTTATTTTTCTGTGTAAACCTGGCATCAATAGACTGAGTGGTTTTCAATGGAAACAGAGGCTGACCTGAACTTAAGGGACCTACAACCACTGAAGGATCATTTAGACTCAGTTAAGTTATTGGTAAAAGACATGACAAAGACGACCTGTAGACAACCAGACAACCCTCAGTGACTTTAAAGGCCATGACTGCGTCATTTTGATTACCTTTAGATGTTGTTTCATGGTGGGAAACAGGCTGCAGTCGTTGAGCCAGGAAGGTTTCGTTGGATTGATTTCGTTTCATTCCAGTAACAGACTCCGTCTTGAAGCCTGACTGGAGCGACTGTGCTGCACAACCAAGTTCACTTTTGGACCTCTTTTGCTCAAAATGTGAAAGTTTGAACCGCAAACAAAGAAGATGAAGATGAATTCTGACTCGAATGAGGTTTCAAGTATGCATGTGTGTGTGTGTGTGTGTGCGTGTGTGTGGATGATCTCGTCAATGGCTGTAGCTGAGCAGCTGAAGCCCCTTCAGGTCAAGTATTTACAGATCACGAGCCGGAACTCTTGAGCTTTTATCAGATCCAGTGAGAGAGTCCAGTTGGATCAACCTTCAGAAGACTAATCTAACACAGAAACGGAACTGGGTTTAACTGATCTTTACTGAACTCAAGTGCAATTCGCACAGCTACCGTGGGCTGACTGCAACTGTAAGGAGCTGGGCTGGTCTGAGCAGCACATGACTCGCCTGGTTTTCTAAATGAAACTACGGAGAGTTAAAAATGTGATCCTGGGCTGGATTAATCTGGTCCGGTGTGAACTGGTCTGGTCTGGCTGTAGCTCTGAAGTGTTTGTCAGTGTTGACACTGATGCCCAGACCGGGATCGAGGGCCTTTTACTTTTCAAAATATGCAACATTACAAAAAGCAGGAAAATAGCATCAACAAATGAACAGAATAATATTAATAACAGTTATAATGTGTGTGTTTAAAAATTACAGTAACTATTGCAGGGAACAAAATGTAAAGCAACTAAAGAAATCCATTTGTTATGCGATCTTTTCATAGAGAGAGAACATAACAAGTATTCTGCAATAGATTTGAATGGGAAAGGAAACGCCAACACTGAAAGCTCTTTAAGCACTGGAATCACATTTGTCCCGAGGACGTACACTTTAGAGAAAAAAAAGTCGTTTTTAACACATTTTGTTAAAGTGGAAAACATGCACATGAGCAATGAATCATTTATTTATATCACAATCCTCCCTCACGTCTTCAGTACTCATGCATGATATTTAAAGATCATATTTAACTGTTTGTACGTTAAAAAAACCAAAGCGAAAAATTTAAGTTCCGACAAATGAGAACCGAGACTGAATTGTTAGAATCCACTCGAACACAACCCACGTAGGCAAACACTGCTCTGTTTTCTCTTCAACGCCAAAATGTACAATTTCGACTGAATCATCGGCCAACTTCTCAAAGGACTGCTTCTCCGACCTCGAGGCCGCCAGTAGCGTTATCACAGCATACACAGCTACAGTCTCTGCAGATAGTGCAAAGAGCACCCATTCACACTTTATTTAGTTCGTCTTTCAGAAAAGCTGAAAGCAAAAAGATTGAAGATCTATTGCTTGACTGGTGAGCCATATCAGATATGTTTAACAGCTTCGGCTTACTCGAGGCTACGAGATAAAGTGTGTTCTCGTTGAATGATAATGGCTCCGGCAAGTCGGCATTTAAACCAACAATATGAGCTCATTTCCGTGAAATAAAGTAAGCTTTCCTTCTGAGAACTTGGAAAATCTCTTGAAAATCTGCATCAAAGACCAAAAGCAAGTCATCTTTCTATGTGGAGAAAAGTATTGGGCCACCTACACAGTTCACCTGAAGCAGCTTTTATCCACAGGTATTCTTATAGATCTGCCCCCTCCCTCCTTTCAGAGACAGCTTCCACTCTTTAGGGTAGGCTTCCTGCAAGATTTTTTTAGCTTGAGTGGGAATTTTTGTTTGTTCATGCAGGAGAGCATTTGTGAGGTCAGATGCTGATGCTGGATGAGAGGGCCTGGCTGGCAGTCTTTGTTCTAGTTCATCCCAATGGTGTTTGATGGGGTTGAGGTCAGGGTTCTGTGCGGGTCAGTCATGTTCTTCCACACCAAAGTCATCCAACCATGCTTTTATGGAGCTTGCTTTGTGCACTGGGGCAGAGTTATGCTGGAACAGAAATGGGCCTTCTCCAAACTGTTTCCACAAAGTTGAAAACGTGGAATTGTCCAAAATCTCTTTGTAAGATGAAGCATTAAGATTTCCTGTCAGTGGCTTTTCAGGGGTCCAGTTCAACCCTAGACAAACAACCCCATATCATTATCCAACAAACAAGGCTACCAGATGGTGACGTGTGATTGGTCACTTTAGAGAACGTGTTTCCACTGCTCCGGAGTCCACTGGCAGTGTGCTTTACACCACTCCATCTGATGCTGGCTATTGTTGTTGGTGATATAAGGCTTGCATGCAGCTGCTCTGCCATGAAACCCATGCCATGAAGCTCCTGGTTTTTGTGTTGATGTTGATGACAGAGGAGGTTTGGAACTCGGCGGTTACTGAGCCAGGAGAGCACTGAAGACTTTTACACACTCTGCGCCTCAGCATTTGGAGACGCCACCACTTGGTCTGGCACTTGGTGGCTGAGTTGCTGTTGTTCCTAAATGCTTCCACTTTGCAATAATACCACTTACAGTTGCTAGTGGGATATCCAGGAGGGAAGAAATTTCACCATCTGGTTTGTTGCAGCAGTGGCATCCTATTACAGTATCACTATTCAGTGAGCTCTTTAGAATGTGCCACTCTTTCACTAATGTTGGTAAAGGCAGACTGCATGGCTAGCTGCTTGGTTTTAAACACCTGTGGCAACGGGACTGAATGAAACACCTGAATTCAGTCACATGTAGCCCAATACTTTTGTCCATATAAGTATTTTGAGAGAGCTGGACTGTCTGGTTACCTGCAAATCCCCGAAACTGGGCCTTATGTATTTTCATATTTCACTGTCTTTTTTTGTTCCAGTTGATTTTGGGGCATTCCTGTGCCCCATATACCGCACAGTTACAGGAACACTGTTTTTACTGCCATCTGAACAAGAACCCTGAGCACAAACACTGGCTCTGGGTCTCTCTGGTCTATTAACAGCTAAACCTTTACACAGTTCTTGGCTCCAAAAATGGCAGGAAACAACATCACACATCTACAAGAATCCCAGTCTCCACACAAAATAACTGAAATAACGTTGAAGTTCGTATTTAGAAAAGTTGGGTGCAAACTATTTAAAAGAAACAGCTAAGATAAGACATACTTTTATTCATCCCTAGTAGGGAAATTACAAATCAAACACACTATTTTTGTGGTTACACACACTTTACAAGCAGGAAACTGAACATGCATTGAAGAGGTGAATGAATAAGGGCTGCCTGTTACAGGCGCCAGTGAGCAATGTGGGGGTTGAGAGCCTTGCTCAAGGGCACCTTGGCAGTGTTTGGGGGTGGGTGAGCCAACACCTCTCTGGCCTCCAAGTCCACCTCCCCCTCGGGAGGGCGCCTTGAATTGGTGGGTCTTGGGTTGGCCTCCGGATCATCATCGGAAGACTTGGTTGGGATCCAACCAAGTCTTCCGATGGTCCAGTCCAGTTTAATTCAACAGAGGCATAGTTTGCATTTAGACGGGAGGATGTAGCACCAATGCTCACAGACGTGTTAAAAACTGCACGTCCTTTCTCGAGTGTACGCCGTCCGCCTCGTGTGACCTCAGCTGTGATTCATTTGGTGAAGTGTTTCCTCGAACCATTTAAGAGCAAGTGTGAGTGTGTGTGACACACACAGACGACAAGACGTACATACTGTAACATATTTTGTATCATAAACGTTCACCCGCATCTTCCAATCAAATCCTCAAACCTAAAAAAAAAAAACAATGAAAAAGAAAAAAGAGAGATGAAAGTCGTCGGGTATCTGACTGGCGTTCCTCCGTGCATGAGCCTCGTACAGTAGAAGTAGCACTACTGATCATAGGAACTTATCAACCATATCAGAGAAAAAAAGCGAAAAAACACAACACAATGGGGAAGAAAATCTCATCGTCCGTTCTTTTGCATGACGACTCTTATTGTTTTCTCTCCTCCCAGTCGTTGGTTTGTTTTCCTCATTTGTCCCCCCGCCCTCCCCCTCGTTCCCGAATCCTTTCAAGACGAGTGTTTGCACCACCGAGAAGTTAGATTACCAAGAAGAAATCAAGCAGATTATTATCAGTGCATCATTCGGGCGCGTTCCTCGCCAGAATGCAAATTGTGTGCGTGTGAGAACGGGCGGCTGTTTGTGCGTGTACGTGTGAACGCGTGTGTGTGTTTGTATGATGAGCAGTCACAAATATGCATGGATACCGTTATAGGTATTTTATCTGTTTTCTCCTGCAGTTTAAAGAGCGAGAGGAGACTGGACAGGTCTGGGTGTTCGCTGGACGGATCCTTTTCATATTTTCTCAAGTCCCTCTGCAGTCTCAGTGTTTCCACTTTGCTCTGTAGCTGCGGCTCCCAGCTGGTCTCCATATCCCATATATATCATTTCATTCCTTCTGCAGCAGCCTGATCTTTACTCGTCTTGCTTAACTTTAAAAGAGAGTTTACAAAGTGCTTTGAGAGACAAGCAGGGCCAAAAACAAAGCAGGACAGAATTAAAGAAAGGTTGAGACAGATGGAAAGAAAACACTGAGCCTTGAGGCCCGCTTACTAGCCTCTAAGCAGTATTACTTGAATTGGTTGATACAGTTTTGTACCCTTTGTAGGTGTACTTTTTCTTTTAAACTTTATGATCTCATAAAAGTTTGTGTTAAATTATCCAGTTGCTCAGTTATGGCCCCTTTTGGCTTCCATGCAAGCAAATTTAACAGCGACTTTTAGGAAACTGTATCCAGCCGAAGGACCAATGAGCTACTGCCATGGTGAGGTCCACAGTTCACAAGAGTTGTCAATCCTCCTTGAGCGGGGGGGGGTCTCAAAACTCGTAGCTCCGGAGCCACGTGGGACTCTTTAAGCCATCTCCAGTGGCTCTCTGTGGCTTTGACTAAAGCTACATTAAAACAAATATAGAAATGAAAAATGGATACTCTTATTTTTTACTCATCATTATTCTCTAGCTACAAAAATTACCAAAAAACACCAAAATAAAACATTTTAAAAAGGAATTTTGTAATATTTTGTTCACTGAAATGTGTGGCATAGCCTATATATGCAATCTGGCACCTATTTCTCTTAATTTTGCTGATCCTTAATAGTTTTAGTTAGCATGGATGTACGCACATAAATGGCTTGCTGTGACTCCCCCTAGCTATGGACTCCAACTCACAAAAAAAGAAAGTCATGAAGGAAAACAGAGACTTAAACAATGCAGGGACAGATTAGTTTGCTGTCCTGCTGTTGGCTTACCAGTAGGACTATGCTTGATCTACGACTGGACTTTAAACTGAAACTGGCCTATTTTTACCTTTTGCTATTAGGCTGCTATACGTTGATGTTTAGAGGAGGCTCGTTTTAACTGATTCATTTGCAGTAACTCAGGTCAAACAGTCACACTGCAGGCAACAGTGGGCCAAATCTGATTCTTTTATGGCGTCTGAAATCAGATTCAGGACACTTCCATACGTGGTCCCAAATTGAACACGTATCCACTGTTTTTCAAAGTGACCTCAGTCTGAATGGTCGTGTTGCATTTCATTCAACTTTTACGTCGTTGAAGCGAGACAGACGTCATAATTCTGCGCCGGAGGAGGCGAGATCAAATGTAAACGATGGACCAAACAAGCACGGCAGACCGCGTTGATGGAGCCAGTCAGAGGACAGAAAGTGAAGTTTTACTCACACGCTGACATGTGTAGCATCCATATTCACTTCTGTGAGCACAGCGTGCTGCGTGTGACGTCACGCCATCTTCTGCACATGTGCATCACTGCAGGACCGTAGACTGGTCACACTGGAGTCTGATGGCAATCGCATTTAAATTATAATGTAAATGACCACGCAAAATAATCGGATCTCAGTAAAAAATCTGAATTGAGCATTAAGACCTGCAGTGTGAACGCAGCCAAAGTGCCTGCAGAGCTCAGAAACGTTACCATACAGCTCAAAGTCGGCCTAAACATGCTAATAGATATTTTTCCCTCCACTTCAGTTCTTTTGGTGATTAAAAGATTTAGTTTTTGGTTCCATAATTTCATAAATGCAAATGGAAATGCAAAGTTGAAGTACTAAATAATTATAAATAACTTTTGTAGTAGTGACATAGTAAAGATTTTGATTCTTACACTTCCGAGTGATGATAGGCTACGTCATGCTTAACGGGCTGTGGTTACATCATTATAAGGCTGAAAGTGGTTTTGCGGCTTCCTGCAGTTTGAAAATGGCTCTTTGATAAAGTATTGGTCAGATCTGAGTGAAACTTGCACATAATGATCACCTAACAGGTCTTCATCCAAACTGTGCTCAAGGTTTGAGTCATATTCGTTGGGCACTTTTCCATTTTCACAAGAATCGCTACTCCTCAGAGCGCTGGTGTTGATTGTAATGTGTGCTCCTCTGCCATCTATACTTAAACGCCACCGTTAGGTTTATTTATTCATGATGATGTCTGAAGCTGGGTTTGGGCCGTTGTCCTGGATATGACTCTTTGCGAGCCTCCTCGACTCCTCGGTGAATTTTAATTCTCATTAGTTTGTGCAATACAGCCAGTCAGTGATGAGAAAACTTATGACTTTCCTTTTGTTCTTCACACATGATGCTAACCTGTGACCTGTGAGGGATCCTGAGCCAGATGAGCCATTACATCACTGATGTTTAACTTAAAGTTGTGGTCCCTCTTGACTTCTGGCTAAAAATCCAGCGTTGTCTGGCGAGCAAAGAAACCGTGATTTTTTTTCTTGATTTGATTTGATTGCTCATTTGTGTTCATGCAGAGGCTTATGGGTAATAGCTGGGAGCCACGGCTCTGCTGTACGTTATTGGGATCTACTGTTTAATGTCAGCTGCTGCTTTGGTGCCTGTGACAAACAGGAGACATCTAAATTTAAATTTCAGCTGCCTTCTTTGAGGAATTTATTGGTTTATAAACTGTTACAAATGTATAATGTATAAATTTCAACCATGACTTAACATAACTGTGAAGTCAAACTTCACAGTCATTAAAATATTTTGGGGCTGAAGCTGTTTTGGAGTCATGACTATAAGCTCGTGGTTCATTCATAATTCGTCTATTGATTATTCCTGTCTTAGATTTCATTTTGATTAGAATAATGGGTCAAAATTGGTCCATTAAACTCTTTTTTCTATCTTCCTAGTAGATGTTGTCTGTATGTCACAGTTTCAGTGGGAGATTTAAAGAGCAACTTAACACCAAGTCCACTTTTAAATATGTCTGTTATTCTTTCAGCTGAATTTGGTTTGGTCCTCGCTGTCCACTGCAGCAGGTCTACTTTACTTTAGAGTCATACGTGTAAAAGTAACTCCGTAACCCATACGAACCCATGGTGACAGTGGTGTGTAAGAACCGCTTTAAATGTTCTACAATCTTCCTTCCTATTTAAAGTTTTATGTTCGATATTAACTTGTGAACTTATTAAGATTTTGTCATATTTTAAATACTCTAAAGAGAAATGAAAAAATTCACTTACCAAGTTGTTGGTTTTTATGTTACCTCAGTTCCCAGCGTCCTATCTTGTGACTCCTTTAGAGGTCCTGAACCATGGATTGGGAACCACACTGAAGGGGGAAAAACATCAAGTGTTGAAGTTCTGTTTCAGTCTTTGTGTTTACCACTGTTTCCAGAAGTCCAGCTGCTCTTCACAGAAACAGGGTTACGTATGAAGCGCACTTTATCAATATGTGAAAAGCTGTTTTGAATTAAATCTGGGTGTTAAGTTGCTCTTTAACTGACAGCTGTTTTGATTTTGTCTCAGGGGAGAATAAGCTGTTTGTATGAGCTGGTGGTTACACAACAGGGGAGGCGAGATCCTTAAATTTAAAGGTCATATTTTCATTTCGTGTCTGTTAACATGACAGAGTTGAAGTGTGGATGTTCAGTCTCAGAGAGAGCGAGGAGTGGTGAGTGAATGATGGAGAAAACAGCATTAAAGCACAGAGGTGTATATTCCATTCCACTAATAAAGACAACAGAAACCAGAGCGTGGTGTGCTGTCTTTTTCCCCCAGCCATCCACCTGAAGGTGGTGGACCTGAAACCTGGTGTAAAAACTAATGAAACACTGACCTCTAGTGCCCTGTATTTATATTGCAAATCACTGACTGTAAAAACCACTCATTTGTTCTGTGGATTTCATTTTGATGGGAAACCTCTCTGCTGCCTGGGTTATGGTCAGTGGAAAAGGAGTCTGCAGTGAAGTCTTGATGACGGGTGCACAAAGGGCTTGGACGTCTTCTGCGTGTGGTGAGGTTCAGATAAAGCTGAGGAACAACATGGCTTTGATTAATTATTTAAAGGTCAACACTGACATGAAGGACACGATGAGGGGACTTTTTCAGCAGGTGCCACCAAGACTATATTCTACTCTTACACACACGTCTCCTCCTGTGGACGTGTGGCCCTGGGTCTTTGATGTTCCGTAGTGGCTGTGGGACGCTCGGGTGGTCTGGGTCGCCTCCTGCTGGCTGCTTTGGTCTGGTGTGGTTGTAGCCTCCCACCCTCATCTTCAATTTTAAATGCATTCTCTGACAGACAGACATGAAGCCAGCTCTCACACTGACCCACTCACACATACAGACTTACACTGTTTAAGTCCATTGGTTGCCACTGTACACATTTATAACTCTTTTGTATCTCTTCTTGACTGTCTTTTCTTGGTCCTCTTTATATTTCTTTTCCTTCCTTTCTCTTTTCTTTTCCTCACTTCTTTCTTTCTTCTCTGTCTCCTCCACCTGTCAGGTCCAATAACGTCACATTATTGAACAATAACGTCACAAATTATACAACAAGAGGAGGTTGTTGAGCTCCACTTGGCAAAGTGCAGGAACACGTTAAAGCTTACTGTGTCGCATGCCAAGTTGCTGGACAGGACAGGAAGTTAAAAAATGATAAGAGACATTATTGCACTCCATTTTTAAGCCTTGAACAATGTTCTTTTACCTGTTTAAATAATCCTCTGCTGGAGGAAAATCCTAAAGAGAAATACTGAAACAGCGAAACAAAAGTGTGTCTGTTGTGTTGCAGCACCTGGGCAGCGAGTTTAGGTCAGAGAGTGAAGAACACATTTGTAATCTGTCGCTTCAGTGTAGAGGAGGCCATCCTGTCCGAGCCATGTCCAGAATGAGTCCCGTGAAATGCACGCAACTGGATAGACAAATATTTATCAGTTTAAAAAAATTACAAAAGAAATCATAAAGTAGTATATGGATGAGAGAGTGTTGAAACACTAGTTTTACATTTTTACACTGTGTGGATTTGTGATTTGATGGTATATTATTATTTATAGATGATGTATATATTTATATTAGGCAGTATCACCAGGTACATGATGGACTGAACAGGGGCGGGGCTTAATAAGCATTTGCTTCTTCCTGCTCCTTTCAAACAGGTTTTGGTGAAGGTTCTCGTATGTGAATTCAAAGTAAGATACTTTGATAGACATCGTCTGTCTGTGTTATGATGGCTTTTTAAAATTTTGTGTTTTGTTTTTTTTGTGTTATTTTATGTAAATCATGTTCTGAATGAAGAATTTGTTCATAAATGCACAGAAGCACCCCCTACAGATACTGACTGATTAAAATAAAATATCCTTCCATACAAATAATACTACAAACCAACACAAAAAGACACAAGAAACCATTCCACTGTGAGAGAGGCTTGTGTTCTGGTCGGGAACACAAGCCTCTCTCATCATGGAGGGTTGCGTCAGGAAGGGCACCTGATGTAAACCCTCTGCCAAATTATCAATACAGATTCATCCGCTGTGGAGAATACAAGGGAGCAGCTGAAGGTACATTGAGTTTACAGATTAAAATTATACATTTACTTGGCCACCAGATGCCGCTTTGATGAGATGTTTCAAGTGTTCTAAATGTTTCGATCTCTTGAACATTCCATTTCTACCATCACTACGGCTTGCAGAAATAGAGAAGGTATGTGACCTGCGCAGTGTGTACATCCAGTCCTGTCTTATTGCTAATGAGGGTACAACACTACTTCAAAGCATTGCAAACTATGGAGTTTTTAGTTGAAATTAAATTTAATGTCACTGTTGTGAAGCGTTTGGCTGCAACAGCCACAGTTACACAAAGTGTCCTGTTGGTTTCTGGCTCAAACAGAGAGGAGGACTGCCTGGATCCAAGAGTGAAGCTTCAGAACCCAGATGGATCTTTCTGGACCCTGTGACACATGTCGTGTTATGTGGTTTCTTTGTGTATCGTAATATAAAGTATTTACATTATGTATTGTAATATAAAGTATTTACTTTGGGACTCCAAGTATTCATTGTTCACAGTTCTGGACTGTCAGTGGCATCTTTTCAGTACGTCTGCATCATAAATCATTTGATCACTTGTTTTTAAAGGAAGTTCCCTCCTTTCCATAATTAAATCTTGTCAATTACAGACTTTTAAAGTACAAACTATATCATTTTAAGAGCCAGTAACTTGTTTACTGTTAGAAAAAGTAATAATTGTAAAGTTTATTTATAGATGAAACAGACTTTATTGGATATATTGGTGTTTAATGAATGTTTTAAGTTGGGCAGTAATAATAACCAAATTTACCAGATAATTTAGTTAAAGAGCAGCTCAGATTCAGAAATGTTTATTGTGTAGTAAGGTGTGTAAATGTTGGCCAGGCTACATTGATCAGATGAGGTCACGTCCTGCTCAACAGTTACTGTGCATCTGATTGAAATTTCTGCTGAATTACAGTGATGTCTTTAATTAATACAATAAAAACACATCATTACATCTTTAATAGTTCCATCTGAAGCCACGCCTTCTTACAACATGTGTGGCATACTGTTCTGGTATCGGTCTGCACATGTCCCAAAACATGCATGCAGGTACAGCTCACGGCCATATTTCCTCCTGACCGACGTTTAAACTGCTCACTTATTGATAAACACTTCATAACTTTATCTTCTTCTTCTTTTGGCTGCTCCCATTAGGGGTCACCACAGCGGATCATCTGCCTCCATCTCATCCTATCCCTTGCATCCTCTTCCCTCACACCAACCCTCTGCATGTCCTCCTTCACTACATCCATCAATCTTCTCTGTGGTCTTCCTCTTCTCCTCTTGCCTGGCAGCTCCATCCTCAACATCCTTTG
>VUQH01057644.1:0-25745 GCA_015106775.1 Etroplus canarensis
GTATGGTTTGGAGACGGTGGCACTGACCAAAAGACAGGAGGTGGCGCTGGAGGTGGCAGAATTGAAGATGTTGAGATTTTTGCTGGGAGTGACCAGGATGGACAGGATCATAAATGAGTCCGTCAGAGGGACAGCTCAGACTGACATGGTTTGGACATGTTCAGAGGAGGGCTAGTGGACATATTGGACAAAGGATGTTGAGTATGGAGCTGCCAGGCAGGAGGAGAAGAGGAAGTCCACAGAGAAGGTTGATGGATGCATGCAGAGGGTTGGTGTGAGGGAAGAGGATGCAAAGGTTAGGGTGAGATGGAGACAGATGTTCTGCTGTGGCGACCCCTAACGGGAGCAGCACAAAGAAGAAGGAGAAGCAACCTATCTTGAGTATTGTTGCTGACTGTGTCCATCCTTTTATGACCACAGTGTACCCATCTTCTGACGGCTGCCTCCACCAGGATAACGGATCATGCTACAAAGCTCAAATCCTCTTAAATTAATTTCTTGAACATGACAATAAGTACCCGGTACTTAGTTAGCCTCCACAGTCAGATCTCAACCCAATAAAGCACTTTTGGTGGAGCAGGAGATTTGCATCATGGATATGTAGTAGGGTTGTGCCAATGGATGATGACATCAGGGATTGGTGATACTTAAAGGTGATTTTTAGCTAATTTCTTCAATGAAGAGTGGAGGACAGGTGAGCTGTTTTACATTAAAACAAACAAACTGGAGGATATAGTAGAGCTGTATGTTTAAGGTAAAAAAAAAAAAAAGAGCCTTTTACTGTTTTAGCGATTCAGCAGATATCCATCCACTCACGTTAACTATTTACAGTAAAGTAAATCATTCAGTGTTGTAAATCTCTTCATGCTGGAAATGAGAAATAAACTCCTGGTGTGTGTGTGTGTGTTCTCTCTCACCTGCGCTCTGTTGAGTTTTTTGCCTTCGGGTCCTACATTATGCATTATGGAGGGTGGATGGCTGCTATTCTAATGGATACACATTACCCTCTTGGCCCAGCAGCGATGCTGTCGGTTATCAGCGATATCGAAGGGGGATGATGGGACGGTTGGACTATGGAGCAAATCGCCCAGCCCTAATGTACAGCTGCCAAACCTGTAGCAACTGTGTGATGCTATCATTTCAATGTGGACCAGAATCTCTGAGGAATGATTCCAGCACCTTGTTGAATTTTAAGACACTTCTGAAGGTAAAAGAGGGTCAAACCTGGGACTAGCAAAGTGTACCTAATGAAGTGGCCAGTGAACGTGCTTGTTTTGAATATGTTATAAACATTACAGCTGATAGTGTCCCTGTAGTGTAGTGGTTTACACATGTAGTGGTTCAATTCCAGGTAGGGGACACAAGCCCCTCTCACCATGGAGGGTTGCGTCAGGAAGGGCTTCTGGTGTAAAACCCTCTGCCAAATTACCAATGCAGATAAATCCACTGTGGCGACCCCCTTGGGAGAATACAAGGGAGCAGCTGAAGGTGCATCATAAACATTACAACTGATGTGTTCATGAAGGAACATGACCTCTGTGTTTACATGCACAGGCTTTAGTCTGATTGGTCATTTCTAACTGTGCTTCACTGTTCAGTGTGGCTTCGTGTCTCGCACCCTGTCTGGACTGCTGTGACTTGGACTCTGACTTTTTAGTTATTTTTAACTTCTGGGGAGACTAGCTCTGGTTACGGCTTGTACCGCTCCGCTAGCCGAGCACCTGACTGGCTCAACTGCCTGCTAGATCAGCGTACTTTTCCACTAGCTCCACTCAGCTGCAGTTTGATATCATGTATCATTTGGGGGCACGTACAGAGCGAAAAGAAACGCACGGGGGGGAAGACAGCCTGCGTGTGTGCTACACAGTAATATGTGGTACATACACTTGATGTGAGCCTTTTCTGTTGTCATTGGTGAAATCGTCAGCCTGGCTGACGTCTGTGTGCCTGGTGTCCTTATAACTTATCAGATAATTGAGCTCATGGCCTGTGCTGGGCCTCGCATTGCTCTCACAAATCTCTGCTCTCTGCACAGTGTGGTGAGTGTGAGGTAAGCTTACATTGGGAGGGGTCACCAAATGCCACTCTGAAATGCATCTAAATGAGCTGTAAATCAATGTGTTCATATTGACTGTTAAACTCGCACCATGCTAGTGCATTTGTCACAGTTGCTTCAGCTACATTAACATATCTCATTCGGGCGTGTTTTGTCTGCCTTCGCAGTGACATGAAGAATGCTGTGATAGGAAACAACAAGCAGAAGGCCAATCTGATCGTCCTCGGAGCTGTGCCGAGGTATGGCTCCGAACAACTTTCCATTCCTTCTGTATCTCACTCTCCGCTCCCTCTGCTCCCCTCTTTCAACCTTTAAAAAATTCATTCAGGTGCGCTGACATGAAGCTGTTGGTACACAACATCCCAATCCTCCCGCTGGTCTCCAATGAAACAAATCGGACCATATTACACATGCTGCTTTCCAAATCCTGTGGTCTTCCAACCCCCAACCTCTCTGATATCACAACAGTCATATCACCACAGCATGTAACCCCAGTCATCCCCCGAAGGCAATTTTTTTGCTCTCAGTTCATCACCGATACAGACACTTAGTTATTTAAAGAGGCCGTTTAAGGCAGAGGGGTTTATTTTCCCCTCTGGGTTCTAAAGGTTTTTGTCCCTCTGTGTGGTTGACAGCAGTAGAAAATCCAGTTAATGATACAGCATGAAAAACACAGCTGTCAAAAACTGCACAGTTATACTGTAGTATACTGTGTAGTTTTGTTGTTCCTCTGGTATTCTTCCAAAAAGGAAAAAAAAATGCTGTTCACAAGTCACAAGAATTGTGACTCATCTTCGAGTGTTGGTGGGGTTTGAGTGAAACTTGCACACAGTGAACACCTAATGGGTGTTTACCCAAACTGCGCTTAAGATCAAGATCACATTTGTCTTTTTATCTGTACTTTTCTGTTTTCACATGAATCAGTGCTCCTAAGCGAATTGGTCTGGATTTTAATGATCATAAAATGAGTGTTTGCATGTAACCCTCTGCCATTTATATGTAATTGCCGCCATTAGATTTGTTTATTGCATAATAATGTCTTAAACTAGGTTAGGGCTGCCTGGGTATGACTGTGAGCCTCCTTGACTTCTCAATGCATTTGAGTTCTCATTAGTTTGTGCAGCACGGCCAACCAGTGACCGGAAAGCTGATCATTTTTTTTCTGTATTTCTACTTGGAAACAGTAATAATCTGCTGTAGGCAAACTTCAGGCTGTTGCTCTCACCGTTAGTCTGAGAGAGCGGTAGGGGTGGGGTAGACCACACTTTTGAGCTGTTAATTTTTTTTAAACATTATCGCAGTTGACCCTCTGGAGTCAATCACGTGATCACATTTAGGGTGACGTAGCTTCAAGACGAAGCCTCACTGAGTCTCCGTTTCAACTTGTGTTGAAAGTGACTGTGGAGGGGGAAAGTGTCATTAACTGGACTGCTGGTGTTCTCCATGGCTGGAACCTGCTTACTGCTGGGGGAGTGTCAGCATCCTCCTCTGTCTTCGCCACTCTCTGGCTCTGCCCCTCCCTCAGCGTCTCCCTCATTCTAAGTTATAACAGTTATAAAAATGGTTCTTTTAACATGTTTGTGATTTTCAGAGTAAAACAAATCTAACTTTTTCCTACTTGGATTGTGACAATAAGTTTGCTGAACAAAATGGCATTAAACGAGGCAAGTTAAGGGGTAATATAAAGGTAAAACCAAAAGGAGTCAAAAACGGCCAATTATACTCGACTTTAATTTTTGTGATCATCAGGACATAAAAGTATGTACAGAAATACCAGTCCATACTCATGATAACTGCTCAAAAGTTTTTATGACTGCCCTTTTAAAAGGCTTTAGAAAGCTTTTTACCTGGAGGTTTTTCTCCTAACTCCACCACTATTTGTTGTTACAGAGAATTTCCCCATAGAGTTCAGTCCAGGCTTCTTCGAGTGCTATGTCATGTCTTTAGTAGAGACAGAGAGTAGATGGCATTATTGGAGTTGTTGACAACTCCTTAGCCTGGAACAAAACCTTCTTAAGTTTTAAAAGTTCTCAAACCGAAGATGGACAGATGTTTAAGGTAAGTCCTAGCAAGAGGACTAGCAACTCTGCTGAACCATCCAAGAAAGACAGAATGACAGGTCCAACCCTGTTGTCTTCTGTACAGAGTCATGCAGTTAAACTTAAGAAAATGAGTTTTAATAAAGAGGTGACATTGGGCGGAAACCCTGAATTGCACTGGGTACTTTTGGCTTCTCCTTTTTCCACAGCAGATGAATAAAGTCTTGTTTGGAAAAAAAACAAACCAACCCCTAATTGTGCTTCTTTTCCTCCCGTCGGCTCCAGGTTATTGTATCTGCTGCAGCAGAGCTCGTCCAGTATGGAGCTGAGGACAGAGTGTGCCGTGGTGCTGGGCAGTCTTGCCATGGGCACTGAGAACAACATCAAGTCCCTGGTGGACTGTCACATCATCCCTGCCCTTCTTCAAGGTTGGGACAAACACACACACACACATATGCAAATACCACTGAGGTGAGATTATGCAGACTTCATCACCACTTGTTCTCTGTGCTTGTAGGTCTTTTGTCTCCAGACCTGATCTTCATTGAAGCTTGTCTTCGTTGTCTCAGAACAGTCTTCATCAGTCCAGTCACCCCTGTGCAGCTGCTCTATACTGTAGGTTGCCTTGAACACCTTCTAGCTGCTATATACAATAACACCAATTCCTAAAATGTTGGGACACTGTGTAAAATATAACTATAAACCAACATTTTATTCTCAAAAGAACATAGAAGACAGATCAGATGTTGAAAGTGGGACGTTTTACTAGCTTATCTTGAGTTTGATGGCAGCAGCACGTCTCAAAAAGTTGGGACAGGGACATGTTTCCCACCAACAGTCCGTAAACATCTGGGAACTGAGGAGACCAGCTGCTGGACCTCTGGGAGAGGAATGTTGTCCCATTCTTGTCTTATATAGGATTCTAGCTGCTTAACAGTGCTGTGTTGTCTTTGTGGTATTTTGAATTTCATGATGGACCAGATGTTTTCAGTTGGTGAAAGGTTGCCATGCTGCTGTAATAGCTGCAGTGTGTGTGTGGTTTGGCGTTGTATTGCTAAATTATACAAGGCTTTCTCTGAAAAAGAGGTGGTCTTGGGGGGAGCATTAGTTGCTCTAAAACCTGTTTATACCTTTCAGCGTTGATGGAGCCTTTCCGCATCTGCAAGTTGCCAGTACTATGCTGTTGATTTTCTTTTTAAGGACCCCACTGTGATTCCTCATCTAATGTCTCTACTGAGCAACTCCCTGAGAACCCAGGAGTACATCACACAGATCTTCTCCCACTGTTGTAAGGTATTTGCTGGTATTTGACCACCCACAAACACACTGGAGTCTATCGCACTGTCACTAACCAGACCCAGATCGATTGCTGAATTTACATTTGTTGTGTTCAGACCCCAGAGCACCAGACGGTTCTTTTCAACCACGGCGCCATCCAGAACATTGCCCCTCTGCTTATCTCACCCTCTTATAAGGTAATAATAAGCATGTGAAGCTCACCCAGTTGGATGATGTGACCTCTGACACACAGTGCTTTGTAACCCCTGTACATCATCCTCTCTGTCTGATCTCATCACCTCTCCAGGTCCGGATGCAGGCATTAAAGTGTTTCTCAGTCCTGGCTTACGAGAACACTCAGGTCTCCATGACACTGGTGAATGGTAAGGAGCTTTTCTTCTTCTTTGATTTTTCTCTCTTCTTCTCTTCTACTCTCATTTCCTTTGTTTTCTCGTCAGTGCTGGTGGATGGTGAGCTACTCACTCAGGTATTTGTCAAAATGATGCAAAGGGATCAACCCATTGAAATGCAGCTAACAGCAGCCAAATGGTGAGTGACTTAATGTTTATTGATTATTGATTTAACTCCATAACGTGTATGCCTTTTCTTTACCTCTTCTCTTCTGTTTCAGTCTAACCTATATGTGTCGAGCAGGTGCCATCAGGACAGACGACAGCTGCATAGTACTGAAGGTCAGGCTTTGCCCAGATCCTCCTGCGCGTCTCTTCGCCATCGTTTCTCTCGTGATGTATCAGTTGCCTTTTTTTTAACGTGACTTCCTGTTGCTCGTCCAGACCCTGCCGTGCCTCGTGCGGATGTGCAGTAAAGAGCACTTGCTCGAGGAAAGGGTGGAGGGTGCAGAGACACTGGCCTATCTCATGGAGCCTGACGTGGAGCTGCAGAGGATCGCAAGCACCACCGACCACCTCGTGGCAATGCTAGCCGACTACTTTAAATACCCCAGCTCTGTGTCTGCCATCACTGACATCAAGAGGGTGAGTCGGTGGGGCTTAGCTTGATTTTTGACAACATGCAAGCTCGACCCAAAAATTCAGCCATCGTAGTTATTTACTTTTTAGATTACAGGATTTGAATAGTTATCTTTTAAAATGTGGAAATATACCTCAGCATTATGTATCCCAACTCGGCTTTTATTCCCGACATCCTTCTCTCTCACAGCAGTCATCTTCACCTCGTTGTTGCCAATATGGTGATTTAGCAGCTTCTCATACCTGTTTAGTAATTTTCAAGTTTTCGCTTGCAAAAGCCCCCACACAATCTGTATATCCAATCACATATCACATTCTGCCCACAAGAGGGCACACCAGTACACAGAACCGTACAGCTACTTGCACAGTTAGGTGTTTGTTTCAATATAAAGTTCTTTTATTAGATGTACCTACATTGCAGACAGAATAACCAGGTGAAATGACAGTAAATGGACATTTGACACCAGCAGTTCTGTTTTCCTCATGCATGGTGCTTTTCTTGCAGGTTATTTAGTGTCCGTTCAGTGCAGTTAAGAGGTCACAGGTTTGTCATCTGCTGACCAAACACTGATGCATTTCCAAATGGGCTCTTTAGCAGAGTTGGGTTATGAACTCCCTGCTGTCATTACCACGTGGATGTTTTTATATTATTGCAGGCCTAAACTTACCCACCACTGTCACCACCAGTGTTTATAATATAATTTATATTATTAACCTGCTGTTTTAATTATTTGTTTTTTGCACATGTAAAAACATCCCAAAAGAGTTAGAACGAAGCTTTAAAAATCAAATCAGATTAACACAGTTTACTTTCAGTTGCTCAGCCGGTACATTATATGGACCAAAGTATTGGGCCACGCCTCCTAATAATAGATTTCAGGTGTTTCATTCAGTCCCATTGCAACAGGTGTTTAAAATGAAGCCATGCAGTCTGCTTTTATATACATGTGTGAATTGATGGGTAATGGGATGTTTTTTAATAACCTTCATTTAACCAGGAAGTGAACTCTTGAATCTCTATTGCGAGAGTGTCGTGCGCTGACAGACAGCATTCCCCTAACATGATTTTAATGGCGGGAGAAACCAGAACTCCTGGAGAAGGCCAGCACAAGCACGGGAAGAATGTGCAAGCTTCACACAGGAGGGCCCTGCCAGAGTTTCAACCCAGGACCCTCTTGCTGTGAGGCAACAGTGCTAACCACTGAGCCACTGTGCTGGTGCTATAATATTAGTGTTTAGGAGCCACAGATACTCAGCCACCAAGTGGCAGACCACATGAAGTTAATGTGGAATGGAAATGTGACAAATCACGCTTCTCTGGCTGGTAGTCTGATGGGTTTGGGGAATGTCAGGAGACTGTTATCTGTCTGACTGCATTGTGCAAAGTGTGAAGTTTGAAGGAGGAGTTGTTTTTCTGAGGTTTGTCCTCAGTCTGTTAGTTTCAGTGAAGGGAAATCTTAATGCTTCAGCTTACCGAGACAGTTTGGACAGTTGCTTCCAATTTTGTGGGGACAGTTTGGGAAAGGCTCTTTTTGTTCCAGCATCACTGTGCCCCAGTACACAAAGCAAGCTCCATAAAGGATCCATAAGGCATAGTTGGATGAATTTGGTGTGGAAGAACTAAATTGGCCTGCAAAGAGCCCTGATCTTAACCTCACTGAACGCCTTTGGATGAACTAGAACAGCGACATTGAGCCAGGCCCTCTTGTTCAGCATCAGTGTCTGACCTCCCAAATTCCCTTCTGGATGAATGGGCAAATATTCCCACAGACACTCTCCAAAATATAGTTGAAAGCCTTTCCAGAATGGGATATCATAAAAGCTCCTGTAGGTGTAATACGTAGGTGGCTCAATACTTTTTCCCATATAGTGTACGTGTATGGAGATTTTTGTCAATGATGTGGTTATGAAATCTCTTGACTTCTAATGTTCTGTAATTGGTGCTACGCAAAGTATACCTTCGGATGGATAGATGGGAAGGAAATGTCAAAAACCAAAGAACTGGTCTTACTGAAAATTTGAGCTGTTAATAGAAAGTGGGAGGATCAGTAAGTGATGACAGTTTAATCTAACAGTCTTAGTAATAGTGTTTTTACTGCCCAGAGGAGAACAGCAAGAATCTAATAATAACACAAACTCCACTGAATGTCACAGGAGGTCCTTCCTTCATGTGGTACAGTTTTTCGTCTGTATAATAACTTGTGGCCCCCAGAAAGAATTGCTGCTCCACTGCCATAGCTAATGGGGATCCTAATAAACTAAAATAAAGTCAAATGTTAATTTCTTATTTGGTTCAGTTTGTTGAGATACCAGTCCCTTTCCTTTAGGGTTTATCAAAGCTTTTATTCTTGCATATGTGTAATAAATTTGATAGCACCCATGTCTCTCAAACTCACAAAGCTCAGCTTGATTGTGATGCTAGAGAAAAGGTCAGGCCTTTATAACATATGTAAGAGTTCATGCTCCGTGAAATCAGAATGTATGAAGAAAAATTGATGCCAGTTGGTCGCATAGCTGTTGGTATAAACACCATGAAAATTTCTGGAGCCATTCTGCCATTGTGCTTGAGCAGGATGCACAGTATTTTGTTAAGATGAGCAAATAAGTAATGCTGATAAACATTGTCATTAATATATCAAACTGTGTTGTTAGGGAGTGAAAATGACGCATTCATGCCGTTTATCTAAAAGTTTTGTTACTTGATGTTGAGCTCCGGTTCCCTTTGCCGTGGTTTGCAGCTGGATCACGACCTGAAACACGCACATGAGCTGAGACAAGCAGCCTTCAAACTATACGCCTCGCTGGGCTCCAACGACGAAGACATTCGCAAAAAGGTTCCTTCTGCTCTATTTCTGTTTGCGTACGTGAATGTGTCAATAAATGTTTGTAATCTAAACCAGCTCCTCCTGATCTTTTTCAGATTACAGAGACGGAGAACATGATGGATAGGATAGTCAGCGGCCTGTCAGAATCCAGCATTAAAGTCCGTTTGGCGGCTGTCAGGTACAGTGTGAGACTTTCTCCTCCAGCTCAAGCCTTCCTGCCTGGATGGTAACACTAAATTTGAATTAAATATATACACACAGCCACTTCATTAGGTACACCTGTTCAACTGCTTGTTAACCCAAATATCTAATCAGCCAATCACATGGCAGCTGCTCAGTGCATTTAGACGACGTGCTGAAGTTCAAGCCAAGCATCAAAATGGGGAAGAAAGGTGATGTAGGTGACTTTGAACGTGGCACAATTGTTGGTCCCTGGTCTGAATATTTCTTGAACTGCTTACCTGCTGGGATTTTCCCTCAAACAACCATCTCTGCGGTTCACAGAAAATGGTCCAAGGAGGAGAAAATCTCCAGGGAGTGGCAGCTCTCTGGGCAAAAATGCATTTGGGAATGCCACTCCTTAAAACCAAGGTAACGCAGAAGAGCATCCCTGAACGCGCAGCATGTCGAACCTTGATGCAGATGGGCTACAGGAGCAGAAGACTGTAACGGGTGCCACTTCTGTCATCTAAGAAAAGGAAACTGAGGCTACAATTCATACGGGACCACCAAAATTGGACAATAGAAGATTGCAAAAATGTTGCCTGATTTGATGAGCCTCAATTTCTGCTGCAGCATTCAGAGTCAGTATGGTGTAAACAACATGATGTATGGATCCATTCTTAGTAGAAACTGATCATCGTTTGAATACCACAACCTGCCTGAGTGTTGTTGCTGACAGTCACCATCCCTTTATGACCACAGTGTCCCCATCTTCTGATTGCTGCGTCCACCAGGATGACACATGTCAGAAAGCTCAAATCATCTCACACTGGTTTCTTGGAAAATGACAGTGAGTTCACTGTATTGAAATGGCCTCCATAGTCACCAGATCTCAGTGCAGTAGAGCAGCTTTGGGATGTAGTGTAATGGGAGATTGTTATCATGGATGTGCAGTAGAGCACAATCTCTGAGGAATGTTTGCAGTACTTTGAGGAATCTATGCTACAAAGAAAATAAGGCAGTTCTGATAAGAAAAGGGGGTCCAACCCAGTATTAGCAAGTAATCAGTCATTATATAGACACTGTTTGATAACTTCTGATTGAAAGGCTAAATCTGTCCTGTCCCACAATAAGCCGGTAAGGAGCAAAATATTCATCTAATGGAGACGTCCTGCTGTATTATCTTTGTCCTGGATGTTCATGCTGTCCATTCACATATTCCTGATGGGATTCATGTCAAGACACGTACACATGGATTCCAGAAGCTTCAGTTTCCACTTAAGGTTGATATATTTACTAGGTTTACAGTATGTCAACAGAACCTCCAGCAAGCACCAGATTCTGTTTGCAGGAGCTAAAGCAAAGGGCAGCCTAGCAGAAGAATGTTAACATAAGCGAAGGGTAAAGAGTTACTCTTTAATATGTATAGTTAAAATGTATAAATACAGTTCTCTGTACAGTGTTAAGTCTTTTATTTAAACTTGCCTTTGTACTCTGTAGGCCTGGTTTAGACCTCAGTGGAGTTTAGTTGTCACTGAATTAAAAAAAGTGCAACCACTTTGATTCAGTCTTCGTTGCTGCTCTGATCTGTTACATCAAAGCTTTTTTAATACTGCAAGTAAAAGTTCTCTTCTGTATTTGTGTGTTCCTGTTTTGTAGATGTCTTCACAGTCTTTCTCGATCAGTGCAGCAGCTGAGAACCAGCTTCCATGATCACGCAGTATGGAAACCCCTAATGAAGGTCACTGGAGTTTTACTTTGAAGTTTCATCTACAGCCCAGTTTCACAGCTTATCTTAGGAAGTGTCAGCTCTGTGAATGCGAGAAGAAATAAATGTATATTAACCTAATGCAGTGTGTTCTATTGTACACAGCTGCTGCAGAACGCTCCAGACGAAGTCCTGGTTATGGCTTCCTCTACACTATGCAATCTACTGCTGGAGTTCTCACCCAGCAAAGAGGTACATTCAGAAACACACAGCAGTACTAAAATGTGTCGGGTTTGGTGACATTTTTGTTTAGCTGTTTGTCTGACAGCTGTAGTGGCTTGGTTCAGCCTCACCGCACACACAGCCGGATTTTTAGCCACAGCAGAAAGCTTAATAACCCACCTGCTCAGCGCCAAACAGTCCACTACGTTTAGTAGTGGAGCAGGTAGAAACTCAAAAGCCAGATTTCCCTACAGCTGAACGAGTAAGTATTGAGTTTAGCCCAACTCTGAGAAGAGAACCACACAGAAGTCCAGAGAGATTTGGGTGAGAGAAACGGACAGCGCGGGCGGCACCGTGAGTGAGCAGTGTTGTGAAAAACAAAGCGGCGAAGCAGAAAAATGAAATATTTTCTCATTTTTTTGCATTCTGAAGTGCTAATAATCTCTCCCACACCTCTGCAAAACCGTGCAAGAAGGTGCTGCTTTTAACCAAAGAGTCGGCTTCATCCTGTCTGCTGTGGCTGCTTTGCTTGTGTGTCTGTGTGCATTGGTTCTGACCCACACTGAGAACAGAAAAGAAACGTAACCTCGGCCAGCGTTTTAATAAACGAAGTGTAAAATGTTTTCTGAATTAAATATGATGGATTTTTTTTTAATCACTTCAACGTTGAGTCCCGCTGTTTGTTTGTCTGCAGCCCATCCTGGAGTCAGGGGTGATCGAATTACTATGCAGTCTGACCCAGAGTGACAGTCCTGCACTGAGGGTCAATGGGATCTGGGCCCTGATGGTAAGCTTTTATATAAAGCTGTGTTTCATATGATGTTAAAACAGATCCTGACTGATACTTCCAGATACAGTATGTCAGTAAAAAAAAAATCTTTGTGTGTGCCTTTGTTTTAAGAACATGGCGTTCCAAGCAGATCAGAAGGTGAAGGTGGAGATTGTTAGGTGTTTGGGCACAGAACAACTGTTCCGCCTGTTATCAGATCCCGACACCAACGTGCTCATGAAGACCCTCGGTTTGCTGCGCAATCTGCTGTCAACACGCCCAGTAAGAAACGCACACAAGCATGAACAGGGCTGCCACTAGTGCGTTTTCATCATTAAATAATGTGCAAATTAATTAACCATGTAACAGTCACTGGCCTAGATGGAGTCAAATTTGACAGGCTTTTCATTTTTGAAAGCACAAAGCCTCGCACTTCAAACGGTATAAACCATTTCAAGATACAAATTCTACCGTAAGAGTGCATGGGCAAATAAATGGTGGTGTCTTCCTTTGTCTGTGCCTTATAGGAGGCCACATTGTCTGATTCTGTGTGCAGCATGCTGTTTAGACTGTAAGAATCCAACAAACTAGTAAATGCTTCCAATCTTTTAATGCTCAGTATAAAATAATCCCTGAATCTTTGGAAGGATTTGGAAATGTTCTGAGGTGCTATCCTGTGTGGGGCAATTCACCCCTGGTACAGTGTGATGAACAGTCCTAAAAGGGTGTGATAGTTTCCCCATACATGAGTTCGCAGGGGTCTGCTTGTATCCAAGCAGTGTAAATTTCTTTAAATTAAAATGCACCAACTAACCACGCACCCCAGGTGGCGCTCTTATTAGAAGTATAACAGGAATGACTACTCCGGCTGTGGTGTCTCCAGCTGTCTATGCCCACGACAGAGTATAATTGAGACCTTAGGGTCCAGCACTTTCTGGATCGGGTGGCAGTCCCAGGCGAAGGCCTTGGGGGTCTGATGCCCAGTTGCCACAAGTGAGGAAAGAGTGAAATGAAAGCTTGACAAGCTGACACCTGCGATGTGGAAGAAAGAGCCGAGCATGAAAACAAACTTGTCGATCATTGTTCCTACCCTGTGGCCACAAGCTGTGGATAATGATAAATTAATAAGATTGTGGATACAACTGGCGAGAATGGCCTCCCACTTTAGAGAGAGCACGAAGAAGGGCCAGTCAAAAGAAGCCAGTTGCTGTAGTCTGGGCATAAGATGTCTTCTGGACACTTCCAGGGGGAGGCGTTTGATACATGTCCAGACAGGAAGATCTGACACTAGAGTGATTATGTCTCTCGGCTTTGAACGCTTTAGTATGGCCCAGGAAGAGGCAAAGGCTGGGGAGAGGGAGGTCTGGGCGGTCTGATTTATAGTGTGGTGTGTAAAACATTTTCCCAAATTCTAAGGTGATGTCTTCTGATGTCTTGTTTTGTCCCATTACCAGCCCAGAACCCATGATATAGTCGGTTTACAGTAAAACAAAAAAAATGCTCTCATTTGAGAATTTGGAACCAGCTTTCAGCATTTTTGCTCTAAAATGATTATTTGATCATCAAAATGTTGCACATTAATTGTGGCAGCCTCTAAAGCGTGTATGGTAAATGAAATGGTTACATCAGTACTGCCTGATGTTGATGCTGTTTGGGTAGGTCTTCAGAAAGTGGTGTCCTTAAATGAGCATTTCTTTTTTACTGCTCACTGATATTTCGGAATAGTGGTAGACTACATTCACTAAAATACAGACTAGATGTTAAAACATCTTGTAGTGTGTGGAAGGAGAACAGCTGCGTTCAGTACTGCTGTCAGATGGCCTACATGTCATAGACGATCACTTCAGCGCCGACCTTGAATACTCCACATTTTTCTTGTGTAATCAGTAGACACAAAAACACAGTATGCGCTGAATTCTCCAGAAATCTTAAACACAGCATGCATACTGATTCTCCACTGCTTTCCCTTGACTCCTGCCTCCCATGTTTGCAGCACATTGACCAGATCATGAGCTCCCATGGGAAGCAGATCATGCAGGCAGTGACCCTCATCCTGGAAGCAGAGCACAATATAGAGGTCAAAGAGCAGGTGAGCCCCGCTCTGCTTCATGCTTACAAATTATTTTCATATGAATTCTGCTTACTGCTGCATTGCAGAGTAGTTTTTGCATTCTGCTTATATGATCACAGGCTTTCCGCCTGAGGTCAGTCTTGATCCATTTATGCAGGTCCAGCAAGGCTGTGGTATCTGCAGAGTAGGGCTGTCAACAAATATTCTACAACCCCAATTCCCAAAATGTTGGGACGCTGTGTAACATTTAAATGAAAACACAGTGCAATGATTTGCAAATCTCATAAACAAAAGAACATGGAAAACATATCAGGTGTTGAAAGTGAGACATTTTACTGTTTCATGAAAAATACTAGCTCGTCTTGAGTTTGATGGCAGCCACTTGTCTTAAAGTTTGGACAGGGCCCACCGTGTAGCATCCCCTCTTCTTTCAACAACACTCCATAAACATCTGGGAACTGAGGAGAGCAGCTGCTGGTCCTTTGGGAGGAGAATGTTGCCCCATTCTTGTCTGATTATAGGATTATTTTAATATTAATTAATTATCAATATTAATAGCTGCAGTATGTGGTTTAGCATTGTCTTGCTAAAACATGGAAGGCCTTGCCTGAAAAAGACATCTTATGAAGGAATGCACATGTTGCTCTAAAACCTGTATATAACTTTCAGCACTAATGGTGCCTTTCCAGATGTGCAGGTTGCCAGTACCATAGGCGCCCCCATCCTATCAGAGATGCAGAGTGCTGATGGTGGATGGTTCCTCTGTTTTTTTAATTTCGGAAGACTCGGTGTCCATGATTTCCATGAACAATTTCAATTCATGTGACCACAGCACAGTTTTCCACTTTGCTTCAGCCCATTTTAAAAGATTTTTGGCCAGAGAATAAGGCAGTGTTTCTGTGTCATGTTCACATATGGCGGCTTCTTTGCATGATACGGGTTTAACCTGCATTTGTGGATGGCACGGCCAGCTGTGTTCATAAACAGTGATTTGTGGAAGTGTTCCTGAGTAGTGATTTCCATGACAGAATCACGTCTGTCTGTAATGCAGTGCTGCCTGAGGGCCCGAAGATCACCAGCATCCAATATTAGTTTTTGGCCGTGTCTCTTGCCCACAGACATGTCTCCTGAATCTTTTGATAATATTATGTACTGTAGATGATGGAATATTCAAAGTTTCTGATTTTCTGTCAGATTGTTGAACCTCTGCCCATCTAAGCTTCTGAGCGACGCTGCCTCTCAGAGGTGCTCTTTTCATACCCAATCACATTACTGGCCTGTTGCCACTTCATTAGTGGCAACATTTTGAGATGTGTTGCTGCCATCAAATTCGAGATGAGCTGGTATTTTTCATGAAACATTAAAATGTCTCACTTTCAGCATTTGATATGTTTTTTATGAACACCTTGGTGTTCTTCAGAAGTACTGGAGGAGGTGGTCGGGGAGAGGGAGACCTGTGTGTGTCTGCTTAGGCTGCTGCCTTTGCAACCCGAACAAGTGGCAAAAAAATTGATGCATGGCTGTTTGAAAGCCATGTTTGGCTAATTTTGACAGCTCTACTGAGAACAAAATTTTGGAATAAAAGCAGCAATTAACACTTCTACTGTCTTTCAGACGCTGTGCATCCTAGCCAACATTGCTGACGGCAACACAGCCAAGGACCTCATCATGACCAATGATGACATGCTCCAGAAAATCAGATACTACATGGTACCGTGTACACTGTTGGTTCTTTTATTTTATTTTTTCTTTGCATATTAGGTTAATTGGTGGTTCTAAATTGGCTGTGGTTGAAAGGTAGCTAAAGTGCTTGAAATGTATGGATTCAAGTGCCGTATGATTATGACTAGAAAAGGGTTAAATAAATGCAAGTACATTACAAGTTATGTGTGTTATTGTTCTGTTTTTCTTCACTTGTAACTTCTCTGACTTCTGCTGTTCCCACAGGGGCATTCGAATGTGAAACTGCAGCTTGCTGCCACCTTTTGCGTCTCAAACCTTATCTGGAATGAGGAGGACGGTAAGGAGCACAAGGAGCACACGGACAGACAGCAGTAAACAAAGTCCTAGGGTCAGATAAAGTAGGAAGCGGACTGTGAAGGAAAACTCGGGTTACATTTGAGCAATAAATACTGAGGTCTCAAGATGCCCAGTCTCCATTGGTGGGTGGATACGGTATTCACCATAGACTGAAACCTTAAAAACAATCATTTAAAATCAGAATGAGGGGGGCATCACAGGTTTGTACAAAGCTGAAAGGTGACTGATAGCAAAATAATGCCTGACAGAGAAATATGATGAAGTTAATCTCTCAAACACATCTTTTAATTTGATACATACATACATACATACATACTTAATCCCAAAAGAAATTTAGCCTTTAAAGGAAATTCTGATTTTCTGCAGTGCTAATTTAAGGAGATTGTACCCCAGATTGTTGTGGTTTCCTGTGAATGCTTCCCTTATTAACAGTAATTAAATTATTCTTTTGAAAAGAGGTCAGCTGTGACGACGCGCTCACTCAATGTGAAAAATGTGGCTGTGCACAACAGACAGATTGTGGTTTAGCCCTTTCTCAAGAACTGGCCGTCCAAATAACGTGAATGATTGACTGAAGTCTTTTAACACAAACAATGACCAGCGTTCTTAGTGAGAACCAGCTTGAGTTTTAGAGCGTCACAGTGAAGAAACTTCGCAAGAATGTTTTGCAAAGTTTCTTTTGCAGCTCCTGCATTTTTCAGTCCTACAGAGGGCTGCTTGAGGATTAAGTCTTGCTTTCAAGGTTGAAATTAGAATAACAGTCCCCTCCAAGAGTACTGGAACAGCAAGGGTGATTAATTTGTTTTTGCTGTGTGCTCAAGACATTTGTGTGTGAGATCAAAAGATGAATATGAGAAGAAAGATCAGAGTTTCAGCTTTTATTCTCTGGTATTTACATGTTGATTTGATAAACAGCATAGAACAGAGCACAGTTTGTATCCAAACACCCATTTTTCAAATGAGCAGAAGTGCTGGAACAACTGAAGAAATATACTTTAAGCTGCTCCCTTGTATTCTCCCCAAGAGGTCGCCACAGCAGCTTAATCTGCACTGGTAATTTGGCAGAGGTTTTATGCCAGATGCCCTTCCTGGTGAGAGGGGCTTGTGTCCCTGCCTGGAATCGAACCAGGGACCTTTTGCTTGTAAGGCAAATGTGTAAACCACTACACTACAGGGGACACGTGAACAGAATTTTTTTTCAGCCAAAGTCAGAATTGCTTCGTTTTTGGTTGCGTATCCGTCACTCACAATAATTGCATCAAGCCTACAGCCCGGACTTTACTGGACTCTGCTGGATTTCCTGTTTCTTCGTTGGTTCTGCCTCAGCAGGGCTTTATTAATGTTTTGCAGGGTTTCTCCTTGCAGTTGTCCCTTCAGGAGGTGAAATGTATAGTCAGTTGGGTTAAGATCTGGTGATTGACTTGGCAAGTCCAAAACCTTGTGTTTTGAATCATTGTCTTGCTGTATAATAAAGTTTCCCAGATTAATTTGGATTCAGACAATATTATTTGTCTTTATTTAACCAGGAAGTCCCACTGAGATTCTTCCCCCTTCTTATCTGTATTTCTATCTTTCATGCTTAAATTTATATATACTTAAGGAGTGTCTGTAATGCAAGCAATTCCCCCCCCATGGGATTATTAAAGTATTCTGATGAATCTAATTCTGATGATGCCTGTGTGTAAATGTGTGTCCAACCCCAGACACAGTGGAGCAGTCACAGACAACAGAGGAAAAACTTTACGCCAAAATACAAGAACATTCAAATAATCTAATTTCTCACACTGCAGCTACTCCTGTCCCCAGTAATAGAGCCGCCAAGTTTGAAAGTGATTGTGTGAACAGCTGTTGAGACAGGTGAGGAATAGAAGAACAGTTGCGGTGCTCATGTCACGACGTTTCAGACACTCAGTTTGTAGAAGAAAGTGGCTTTGCCCCCAAAGGTCAGCGCAGCTGTGGTCCAAGGTTCAGAGTGACTGAACTCTGAACACCTGGCCTCATTCACATCAGTGAGCACAGAGCCTTCATGCGTTTCCAGGTTTTGTTTGGTGTTTGAGTTTTTTTTTCCCCTCTCTGCTTCGTCATGTGTCATCAGGTTCTCAGGAGCGTCAGGACAAGCTGAGGGAGATGGGCTTCGTGGATATCCTGCACAAACTGACGCAATCCTCTGACCCCAATCTCAGTGACAGGTGGGCCTGAACAGTGAATAATTCTTAATTTAAAAACGTTGTACGACGCTCATTTAGTCAGGTGGATTGATTCTGTCTCTCTCTCTCTCTCTCTCTCTCTCTCAGGGCAAAGACGGCGCTGCAGCAGTATCTAGCATGACTACAGTGGGCAGCGATCCCCTTCTGCCAGCCTAACTAACAAATGTTCTGGAGGACACCTGCCATTGGCTCCTTTTGTTATTTGTTTATTTGTTTTGTTTTATTAAGTGCCCCTATTATGCTAATTTACAGCCTCCTAATTTTCTAGAACAGTTTTCATGTTTTAAGGCTAAAAACCCATTATTGTTTCACACTGTGCACTGCTGCTGCACCTCTTTTGAGCCTCTGTCAGAAAATGTTCCGTCTCTTTAAAGCCAGAAGCAGAAAACAGTGGTGACATATGTAACCATCATAGTCAGAAAAGGCACAACAGAAAGACAAACTTTCAGCATAAATCACAACACAACTGTTGTCTTTAACTTCTATAACTGTTCATTATATCAGCGAGTGGAGCAGCATAATAATGGAACAGCTTCTTCCTCTATTTAAAGGACCAGTGTGTCAGATTTAAAGTGATCTATTATCAGAAATTGGAATCTAGCGTACATAATTATGCTTTTTACACTTTAAAATCACTCTAGGATGATAATCGTGGTGTTTTTCTTTACTTAAGAGATTTGTGGCTCACAATGGACAGACAGACTCAAGTACTAGCTTTTACATTCCTGCAAGCCATTGTTTACCATAAAATGCTATGGCAGTGCAGAAAATCTGTCATTACCCATCAGCTATGATCTATTAACCCATTGTTTCCAACAACAGAAGATGTGGCATGCTTTGCTAATACCTGAGAGATGTTGGAGTGAGCAGAAGCAGCTCACTCCATCTGGATTTAGTTGAGGCAGCGGCTTGTTCTTTGTTGGAGGGTGTTCCACACTAACGGGTAAGCAGGAGTTCTTTAACACAGTGACATAAGAGCAGAAATGGAAGAAAAAACCTGGACTGCAAATGAGGTGTTTCAGCAGCACTGAAAATCACTCCATTTGACTTGGACACAATATAAAAAAACTTATGGAACAGACTAGAGGACAAATCCATAAGGCACAATGGGGGCACTTTAATCTTGAGGCTTGTTTTGTTGCACAAAGACACCTTTTTTTTTGGACCTGTGGCTGACCTCTTTCCCAGTTCAAAAACCTCAACCCAGCCTCAACAGTTTTCCTCAAACTCCAGGGTGGAGATTCTGGGACTGCGGTTGCTGTGAACTCGACGGTTAGGAGAGTTTCACTTATTAAGATTTATTTTTTTTTTTTCTTGAAGTGAATCTTTGGACTTGGATTTTGCAATCTGAGATTTGCAGACTTTGTTTTCTTCTTTTGGAGTGCAGCCGCCTGACACCACTGCTAATTTGGAGATATCGGACTCCCGGCGGTGGAGATTTTGGTGAAAGAGAACAGACTTAAAGAGCACTGCTGTCGGACAGCAAAGTTTCCCAGTTTTATTTTTTTAATTTTTGATTAATATTGCTATTAATATTAATGTTTCCTTAAGGCATCACAAGTAAGGACACATTTGGAAAAAGGAAAAAAAACAGACTGCCTATTTTGGAATTTTGGGTGTTTTCTTTTTTTGTGGATACATACCTCGTAAATATATAAATATATATAAATATAAACATAAATATATATTTTTGGATTTTTATTTTACCCTGCCCCTCTTGTTTTCATTCAGCCCCTCTGAACCATGATTTTTGGCGCAGTCAGGGGAATCCACTGCACTCTGATTTTAATATCTGACAAACTGAGAGGATAACAAGGACCTTTCTCCTTTTTGGTTTGTTCCTCGTTCCAGTGCTGCTCGCACAGGAGCCTCTCACTTCTGTCCTGTACCCCTATAATCCCACTGAGAAATGTAATGCTTACACAGACCTGCAGTTATTAATTAACAGGCATGAGTACGCACAACACAAGGGAGAAGAGGATTAATGTGTTCTTTCCTCATACCTCCTGTTGAATAAGACCTAATGTCTGCTGCTGTCTCTGCAGTCCCCTGTGTGTCTTTGTCAAAAGGGATAAATGAAATTCCTACACCCCTGGTTTTCTCCCCTCTGATGTGTTTTGAGAAGCGAGCGAGGGCAGAGTAGATGTAAGAACAATTTGAGACGAAGGCACCGAGCGCATCCACTGCAGCAGAATCAAGTGCTACATTGTTTTTCATCCCACTGTTATATAATTTCTCCCCTCATGATATTTCTAGAACGTTGTTCCCCACATTTCAAAACTTACCGAAGCTCTGATAGAATGAATGTTACCATTGAAAATATATGCAGATCCGAAGGAGTTCCTGTGTTGTGTCTTATTTCTTCGGGGAGATTGCAGCAAAATTCCATCTTTATTCTCCTTTGAAGGACCAGTGAGCGTTTATTATTCGCCCGACACTGTGGGAGGAGTAGAGATTCTTGTGCAGGGTGGATGGTCAGAATTTAATCAAACTTGCACACAATGATCACCTAACGGTTCCTCACTTAGACTTTGCTCAAGGTTATATTTGTTGTTTTATTGGCGCTTTTCTATTTTCACAAGAATTGCAACTGCTGTGCGTCTGCTGACAGCTTATGGTCCCATTCAGAAACCCCTGCATTAATGTCTACAGCAGCCACAAGTCTGAAATACACTAGTGATTTATTCAAATTTGATAAAGCACACCCAACTTTTTAAAAAAAAATTAATGATGTAGTAGCTCATCTGGCTCACAATCCCTCACAGCTTATTGATGGGAAAGGCTGGCTCTGTGGGTGGCTGCAAACTGGACACTTCTGATGCTGTGGTGGACATCGTGGATAATCCTGACCGCCCTCTGCACCGCTGCCTCGACAGGCAGCCGAGTGCCTTCTCTAGCAGGCAGCTTTGGCTCTGCTGCCACATGGAGAGATACAGGAAATCAGTCAGGCCACAGGCAATAAGTCTGGAAAATACTTTAATTATTCAAATGCTGTAACTAAGCAATTTCTCAAATTAGGGACTGTTGAAGTATTTATTATCCCTTCGTAATGTGTGAGTTACAGAAAGAAGTGATAAGTTGTCAGTGGTTGCCTGCATTGTAATGAGAAAAGGAGTAGCGATTCTTGTGAAAATGGAAAAGTGCCCATAAAATGGTAAATTTGCCCTTGACACTGGGCACAATTTGGGTGAAGACCCATTAAGTAATCTTTGACCAATACTGGAGTGTAGTGGTTTATCCATCTACCTTAAGCCCCTGTCACACCTTGACGATTTAACAAGCGTATGCTGATGTAGGAAAAAATCTGCAAATACGCTGGCCTACGTCGATTAAGTTCTAGGTAAGTTTTGTATAAGTTAAGAGCATGCTGAAGTACACTGGTATACAACGTAGTATGGCGAGGCTGCTGGAAAATTTTGAGCATGCACAAAATCTCTGACGTTTGCCAGCGTTAAGCTCATATGTCCTGCATATACAGGCCATATGTTGTAGGTACTTTATTCAGGTATGAGTAACTCACGTTACTCATATGTCAAAATACGTGGAGATAATGTCTAGTATACCCAAAACATATTAATAACCTATAAGTAACATGTTTATAACATATGTGTAACATATATCAAGCTTACCGCCAAAGGATGTTGATGTTTGTAGACATATTTGATGTGTTCCAGTCGTACTGAACGTGTTTCTAACATACAGGTACCATATAATTGCGTATGTGCTGCGTTTAAGGGAAGCGGTATAAATGGGCTTCAAGTTGTGAATGCCAACAATACGCTAGCATTCGTTGGTATTATGATCTATATATTAGAAATATGTTATGTATACGTCCATTTAACATCATTGTTCTGCGCATGTCAGCATTTTAGAGGAATTTGGATGCGTCAGCACACTGAAATGTTATTACATCCTATACCATGGAGCCAAATCATAAAGTACAGCTGCTTTCCTAAAGTACACAAAGGTATGTATGCAGGAGTTTCCTGTTTGTTTGGCCAAACTGTACAAACAAACATGCTGAAAACTGCTCAGATGACACTTAACTGGATCAGTTATTATGACTGAATCTGATTATAAATAATCTGATTACAGTACTCTGAATTTTATAGATCACTTTTTTCTCATGACACCAATGATTTCATTTTAATCTAATCTTCATAACAGTAATCACAAATGACTCTCATTAGGTCAGCTGATGACACTTATCTGTGATGCTTAATACGAAAATGTCAGGTGGGGCTTAAGGACCATGCTGGAGAGTTTAATGAGTTTCTAAGTGCTTGAGCAGCCGCATTTTGAGACACCACAGGGCTTGAGATGCATCTCTCATCTCTCCAATTAGATATGAGCAAAGGCTTACTGTACTGTGAGGCCAATCTAAAGTGACAGTCAGAAAACAACATGGTGGGGATTGAAGGGATGAAAGATGGAAGTTAACCGGAGCGTGACAGACCAGTCATTTCCCAGAGTGCAGCGCTGACACTCCTGTCTGGCTCTCTCTGTGGGAGTTAGGCCAAAAAAAATAACATAACATAATAACAATGATTTTCCACAGTTATTTTAATGACAAAGCCATGGATTATGCATCTTTGGACAAACCAACTAAACTGTGATAATGTGACCAAACAGAAAAAGACAGCAATTCCACTAGAAAGGGTCTTAGTAACTAAGGGACACTGTGATTTTCCATGCATCTCATACTTACACTGCTTCGGCTACATGTGAAGCCTGGGGTCATGTGCTGTGCTGTGACGATGAAGTGTGCCCAGCACTGACAATGCAGCTGTTTACACATCCTCTACCCTCACTCCAACACCCAGCACTGGGTTACATAACGCTATATATGTCCATGTGTGTAGTATGTAAGAAAGAAAGAGAGCAGGGTTTGGACAGAAGGAGGAATCACACTGCACAAGCTGTGTTCTCAGACTGGGTAATGATTCAGCTGGACATATCTGTCAGTGAAACTGCTGTTTTGGTTGGAGATTAACATGCCAGAGATGGCAAACACAGCTGATCATCCCACCTCTTCTTACATGTTGTACATTTTTGTCAGCATGTTTAGAGAAGCTGTAGAATCACACTGTTTCTGCAAATAGTTGGGGTAGCCTTTACATACATCTGCCATTTCAGTTTATCCTAATCTTATCTGGATAGAAACATAATCCCAAAAACATTGTTCAGAGAACAGCTGTATACCAATCAGGATTCAGGTGGAAACATTTAGTTGTGGTCTGACAAAACCCCCACACTTCAAAAGCACTTTTGATGTTTCACCCCTGTTTTTTCAGGCCACTCATGCATCAGTACTTTTGTGAAAAACAGACTCTGAGACAATATTAGAAACGATGCCCGCAGGCAGTTCTTTGAAGCTGAACGCCAAAGCCAGTCGGCCAGTCAGTCCATTGATAGCGTGCTACTCTCCCAACTAGTTTGTATGATGCTGGTCTTCAGTCCAGCTAGAGGGAATACAAAACAGCTTTTTCCTCCAACCCTTGTCAGCAGTGATGTTAAATCTTAAAATTGCAGTCTGGGCTTCAACAGAGGCCAGTGAAAATCTTGCAGTCATTTGCTCAACAGAGCATGTAACGTTAGGCATAAAGTAAGTCAAGTAGTTCATAATGCATTCATTTCAAGTTAATATAACTGAAGTCAAAGAGTATCCTGGTGCCTTTAGTCTTCAGAAGTACTAAGTAAATATTCATGATGGCACTGGTTCATATTCCACATGCTTGCTCATTTCTCACTACTTTTCTTCAGTGCACTAAAATGCGTAAGTAGATATAACTCATGAAGCCCTGAGCAATATACTGTTTATTGGATAATGTTTCTCTGGAAGTAAACAGAGACTCCACTGAAGCAACGTCATAATCACAGTGCAGTTTTGTTTCATTTTATTTGATTAGACTCTGTTATGTTAAACCTTTGCATCAAGTCTGAGATTATGGGTTAAACCTGTCTAGGCATAAACATAACTGCTAAGACTCTAATAATGGGTGTTGCTCTTGAAATAGCTGCACCAGAAGGCATGAAATTATGCATGTGTTACAGTGGCCATTAGGGATTAACAAAGGTCTTCTATTTTATGCTTATTCTCCAACAAACACACAGAGGAAAGTACTTTACTTTAATTGTGCCTCCTGTACTAAATGATAATGAGTCTTGTATTGAAATGTAAGACAGACAATGGTCTGTGGAGACAATTGTTGCTTCCTTATATTCACATGATATCACAAAGTGAGAGCCTTTAAACATATGGTAATCAAAATATACAGTCCCGTGAAAAAGTTAGTACAGCCTTACTACTTCTACAGGAATTAAGACAATAAGCCAGGTGCTGCTAATCAAATACACGTGAGTAGCTGATCATCTGCCAGTGTGACCACCTCTGTAAAAGCAGAAGGTTTGTCAGTTTGCTGATCTGAGGCATTCAGGTGTGTATTAACGCAATGTCACAATCTTTCCAGGACTGGGCTTCCCAGCAAATTCACCTTAACACCAGAATGTGGAATATGCAGAGAAATTGCAAAAAATCCAAGAGCTACACCTCTGACTCTACAGGCCTCAGTTAGCATGTTAAATGTAAAATTCCATGATAGTACAATTAGAAGAAGACTGAACAAGTTATGGTCTGTATAGAAGGATTGCCAAGAGAAAGCCTCTTCTCTCTTTAAAGAACATTGCAGCATAGCTTAGGTTTGCAAAGACGCATCTGAACAAACCACAAGACTTCTGGAACAATGTCCTTTGAACAGATGAAACAGAAATGGGGATGTTTACCCATAATGCACAGCATTATGTTTGGTAAAAACCAAACACAGAATTTAGTACAAACCTATCACACCAACTGCCAGACAAAGTGGTAAGGGATGATGATTTGTGCTAGCGCTTTTGTAGCCACAGGACTTGGGCACATTGCAGTCATTGAGGCAACCATGAACTCCACTTTATAGCAAAGTATGTGAGGCCATCCATCTTGCAACTAAAACTTGGCTGAAATTCATTCATGCAATAAATCTACAACAGAAAAGCTGAAAATGAAAATGGCATAAAAAATGCTTGCAAACCTCAATGAATTGAAGCAAAGATGTAAAGGAGAGTGGGCCAAAATTTTACTACAACGATGTGAGAGATTAATAAAGTCATACAGAGAACGATTACTTAAACCAGCCACAGGGGTCCAACCCAGCCACAGGGGCCCACAAGCCAGTGTAATCCTAGTGCCGGTCCCAAGCCCAGGTAAATGGTGAGAGTTGCGTCAGGAAGGGCATCCGGCGTAAAAACTTTGCCAAATCAAATATGCGGATTCATAACACCACTTCCATACCAGATCGGTTGCGGCCCGGGTTAACAACGACTGCCTCTGGTGCCGTTAG